>VYZP01008698.1:12389-120318 GCA_013400635.1 Hypocryptadius cinnamomeus | reverse complement strand
AAAAAATCCCAGTTCCCTGCACAAGGATGAACTGAAGCTGCTGCAGCCTCTGCCCCAGGTTTGGTTGGTGTTGAACAAACCCAGCTCCAGGTTCAGCCTGAGCTCCCCAAAATCAGGGCAGAGAACCCCAAATCTCTGCAGAAACAGGACTCAAACCTCATCAAACAGCCCCAAAGCCTTGGTTCATCCCAGAACCCCTCCACTTATTTCCATTTATTTCTATTTGGATACAGTTCTCCCCTCTCCAGAAAAGATTTGGGGGAAATCTTGCTCCCAAATGTCTCTGTGAGCTTCCTGGGCTTGCAGAGAAACAATTTGGGATGAGAGTGTGAATGATCTACACTCGTGATTTACGTCCAGCCAAAATCATGCAGGATTGGATTAAATCTTGATTTAAGCAGCCCTTTTTTTTGTGTGTGTGGTTAGGATTTTTTGGGAGGGTCATTCTATAAGAAAGAGGATGTTTTCTTGTTTGGTTGTAAAAAGCTGCTTCTGCTTGGTGTAATTGGATACTTCCTTTTCTGAGGAGGGAGCCTGGTGTATCTGGGGACATTTATTTAGGCAGCTGTGTGGCTGGGTGAGGAATTTTGTGTGGTTTTATTCTGGTGGGAAATGGTGAATTTGGGGTTTACAGGATTGATTTATTGATTGATCCTTTTGTATTTCTGACTCGGGTTACAGGGAAACGAAAGCAAGTTTAAAGAGCACAAAAGTGGTTTTTAATGTTTTTTGATCAGTTAATACACTCAAAATATGCTGGATAAGAAAGCAGACAAAGTAAATGGAATCAGATTTTGCATTTAAAACTGGTTGATTCATTAAGTGGAGTATTAATTGTGCATCATGAATTACACTTCTGGTCACCATAATTACAGATCTTGGTCTCTCAGGTTGAAGTTTTACTTGCAGATTGGAAAATGTGCATTTCTCCTTTGTACTCCTGATTTTTTCATTGACATGCTGAAATTCAGTGTTAAACTGGACTAAATGAATTAAAATCCTTGAAATTGGAGTCAAATTTGAAATAACTGAAATTAAGATGTTTTCTTGTCCTTGTGAGAGAACCAAACTCTCCCCAAAGCTCTGTTTGCACTTCATTCTTTTCTGGTTGTTTTTATCTCTGACTTCCCTAAAATCATTGTCAGCCATGTCCTGCCTACCTGGGCTAACAGGAGCTGTTTAAAATTAAATAAATTTTTCAATTTTGAAATTAAAGCCTGACCATAGGTTGGCATCAAATTGCTGGTTTGAAATCTGGGTGGTTTAAAGTAAACGTATTTAATGTTTAAAGCTATTTTATAGAGCAGCATTAATTGAATTTTAATATTACTGAATTGAATCCTTGGGCAGCTCAGTCATTAATTCTTCCTTAGCAAGTTTGGGCATTTCCTGGTGACTTTGATGAGCCCAAATCCTTTACTTTTGGGTTTCTCTGGAGAGACTGAGCCAGCTGGGAGGATCCCACCTCCAATTTGGAGGCACATGCCAAGATGGATCCTCAAAGGAGCATCCAAATTCCCTGGTGCCAGACAGGGAGGGAAGTTGCTGTGAAAGCCTTCAAGAAATGTTTTGCCTTCCAACCTTCTTCAAATATCAAATAGCAAATCCCAGCCCTGCTCTACCTGATGGTTCAAAATCTGATGCTGCAAATAAAACACACAAGCATGGCATAAAGCATGGGAAAGGCTTAATTTCTTCCCTTCATCCCCAAAACTGACTTTCCTTTGTTGATACAAGTCAGGGGTGAGGTTCCCAGCTCCCTGTGGTGTAGGCACAGCACTGATTGAGTCTCAGGATGGGAAATGGGAGCCACCCTGCAAAAAATGAGGGTAATTTGCTCATGCTGGTGGTCTCATCCATTCCCTTCCCCAATTTTCTGTGGGTGTTTGAAGAGGAAGGCCTCCTCTCAGCAGTTCCAGAATTGATGTTTTATTGTGTGTGTGCCATTCCCGGGCTGTCAGGCTGTTTAATGGGATCACAGAATGCCTGCCCAGCACAGCTGGGCTGGGTGTGCTGGATTTGGAGGGGAATTCAGAGCATTCAGCTGCAGGTGTGACTGCAGGTGTGGAGCTGTTCCTGCTGAGTTTGGGACTCTGCTTTTCATCCTCTCTCTGGATTAGAGGTGGAACTCTTCACCAGGTACCCCAAAACCACGGTGTCACCAGTTTGGGTGATTCAGAGAGGCTGCCAGGGCTTCAGGCTGGCAGAGGGGAGGTTTGGATGGGATGTTGGGAAGGAATTGTTCCCTGGGAGGGTGGGGAGGCTCTTGCACAGGGTGCCCAGAGCAGCTGTGGCTGCCCCATCCCTGGAAGTGTCCAAGGCCAGGTTGGAGCTCCCTGGTCTATGGAAGGTGTCCCTTCCCATGGCAGAGGAGTGGGAATGAGGTGAACTTTAAGGTCCCTTCCAACCCAAACCAGTCTTTGCACAGATTTGTGGATTTGGGAAGGGGACATTTGTCTCAGGTGGACGTGCACAACATCTGCTCTCCGACGTCTCCTTTTTCAGTGTAAAAATCCAGTCCTTTCCATGGCATTCTTCTCTCTTGCCTTGCTGCTTTAGAACAAAGGTGGCAGCAGCCCCAGGAGCTGCCAGGACTCCAGGTTTTCCTGGATTTTAGGATGTGTGCATCCCTGTAAAGGCCCTAGATGCCTTGTAAACAACAGGGGCCGAGGGTGTGCGGCATCCAGCACGGCCCTGCTCCCACGTGGGGACCAGCTGCTGGAGCTGTACCACTTCCAGGCAGGAATTCCTGGCATTTCTTGGCAGGAGAAAACATCCCAAAGCTGACTTTCCAGTCCATGGCACTGGTCATTCAGTGGAAAGGCTGAACTGTAAAACAGGAGCAGCTTTGGTGCTTCTCCTGAGCTCTCCGTGCTCAGCTTGGTTTTCCCTCTGGTTTCCTTCCCACCCCGTTGGTGTCCAGAGGAGGAGGATGGAGAATCTGGCATGGTGCAGGTGAGAGGGTCAGCCTTGTACCAGTGCAAGTTTTGGCTGTGATAAACTTCTCCATCCTTTTTTAGATGTAAAGCAGTTCTGGGAAGGGATGAACTCCCTGAAACGTGGTGAGGAATCTCTGCTTGGGATGCTTTCATCTCTTGCCCATCAGCTGCTGTTCTCCACCAACACAAAGAAAATAAATCAGGCAAACTCCTTTCCTGAAAGAAAATAAATCAGCTAAACTCTTCTCCTGAAATATCTTTTTTAAAAAAAGACCTTTTAGTGCCGCATCGCATAAATCAACTTTATTTTCCATGAGGACTTGTGTTTGCTTGTGTGCCCTCCCTTTGGAAGAGGGCAAAAATACAGGAGCCTGGAATATTCCCAAAGGCAGGAATACAGTGCCATTCCCACAGGCTGAGATCATTCCATTGATTGCAGGAGGATGGGAATGACATTGTGCAAAATCCTGGTGGGACCCAGTGCTGACCAAGCTCCCCTGGATGTTCCAGCTCTGACTGACCCATCCCAGAGCCAGCAGGATGCTGGCTGTGCCACCAGAGAAATGCTGGAATCCCCTCCCTGGAAGGGTTTATGGGATGTGGGGACATGGTTTAGTGGTGGGTTAGTGGTCAGACTTGAGCTTTTCCGCCCTAAATAATTCCCAGGGAATTATTCTTTACCAGGGAAAAGCTTCTCTACTCCTCATTTTTCAGAGGGAATGGGAGCAGAAGGGCTGAGCATCCCTCTGTCAAAGGGGAAGGGAAGCAGGGAATTCCCAAGAACAGGAATGAAGTGCACAGAAGTGGCAGGGCCACGAGAGCAGCTGCTCCTTATCTCTTCCTGAGCAGGCACATCAGGGAAGATAAAGTAAAAAGGGAAAAGATAACACAGATTGAGTCAGCCTGGCTCTCAGAGGGAGCTTTTTCCAACCTATTTACTTGTCACTGGTGATTTTAGACAAGCCTGTGGGTCTTCAGAGAAAACCAAGGTTTTTTCTTCCTGTTTCATGCCTTGCAAAAGGGAATCTTTCTTCCAGCCATGAATTTCTGGCATTTCTTGGCAGGGGGAGAAGGTCCCAAGGCAGGTTTGGTGTCACTGTGTGCTAAATGCCACCCCATGGCTCACCCACATCTCGTGTGTGTGAGGCTGGAGGTGTCCAATTCACCACCCACCAGTGGTTCCTCCACTTTGGAACCAGCTCAAGGTCTGTGTTAGTCATGTTTTAATGATATTGAAATCAGCTGCTTGTGGCCCTTTGAGGAATTCCAGCCCAGGGCTGTGGATGTCTCGGTGGGACCAGAGCAGGGAAGGGGAGGCTCAGCACAATGAGCTCATCCTGGCTTTCCTCTTGCTCAGCTCATCATCCTGCATCAGGTTTCAGGGATTATTCAGCCCTGTGGTTGTATCTGGGAAACAGGATTAAAGACTTGGTGCTGTGTCCTGAAAGTTTCTGGGTTCTTCTTCCTCTGCTGTTAACTTCAGGAGGAGCTGCTGGTGTAAAAAATATCAGTGCTGGCTGTTTTGGAGTTGGAAAATCAGTATTCTGGGCTTGCAATGCCAGAACTGGGAGCAGGAGCTGCAAGCCACAGACTTTGTTCTGGCACCTGTGGGAATATCCAGTGGCCACAGCGTTCCATGGGATCCCAGGAAGTGTTCCCAGGAAGGCTCAGCCACCCCTGGGGAAGCAGGGAGGATTAGCAGGGTGCTCTGTTACCCATGGCATTCCAGGCTTCTCCCTGGGGACACTTCCTGGGCTGGTGTCACATTGTAGGGAATGAAGGGAATATCCCAGGGCATGGAGACACGGATGCTTTGCTGATGTTCCTGCTCTGGAGCTGCTCCCTGCCTTGTTCCTGGGTGTCTTTTGGTGCTCACCCCGACAGGCAGGGCTGGGTAGAAGCCCCAGATGGAAGGAAACTCCTGATCCTGCACAGCAGCTGTGACTCAGCAGTGGGAGCAGCAGCTTTGCCATGGATCCTCTCCTGCAAAGTGAGCTCCAGGCGTGGTTTTCATCACCCAGCTCACGGCTCCTTCTCCTCCTGGGGCCACAGATCCATCACAGGCTCTGTTTCCCTGGCAGAAGCTCCCTGGGCCAAGGTGTGTTTTGTGTCTCATCCTCCTGAGCTGCTCTGCCATCTCCACTGGGAGATGGAATATCAACAACAGCAATTTAATGGCCCTGGCTGTCAAACAAAACAGAAATATTAGGATTTTGGGGGTGGGAGGGGGCAGGTTGGCACCTTTTATTGCTGGAAACAGGATGTGATAGTGCCTGTCCCAGCAGGAGGGATTTTCCTGCTTCTCCTTGCCTGCTGTGAGGGTCCTGTGGGTTTGGGGTTGCAGAGAGCAGCCCTTTCCCTCACAAGGGACCCAGACCCCATAGAAAAAACCCAGCAGAAAAGCTGTTTATTACCTGGGTCTGTTCAGCACCCCCAGTGAAACCTGGGGCGGATTTCCCTTCTCAGCCAGGCACAGAGGCTCTCAGGCCATTTTTGGGTTAATCTGTCACATCTCTGGGGCTCAGGACCAGCAGCCACCACCCTCTGGCCTTTCTGGAGCCTGGTGTGTGGTGAAATAAAGAGGAGAATTTTAATGGCACTTACTGGAAATGTTTGCTGGCTCTGGAGGGCAGAGCACTCTCCATCAGCCCAGCCTGTGTCCCCTGGGATCTCATTCCCTGATTTTGTGCAAAATGCTTCTTCCACTGCTCCCTTGAGCTGCATCTCACTCTGGGGTGTCCCACTCCTTCCCTGGGAAGGGAACTGGATGGAGGGAAGAAATTTTGCTTAACAAAAACCTGCATGAAGCACTCTGCTAATCCAAGCCCTTTGGCTCCAGTGGGATTTAAACATGTGCTTGTAGTTAATCAGGTATTTAAGTGGTTTTCTGACTTGGCAAGCCTGAGAGGAGATATCCCAGAGGAGAAGGAGAGCAGAGCTGTGGCCTCCCAGCTGAAAGGGTTTGGAAATGGGGGTGTTGAGGGCAGCAGTGCCAGTTTGGGGTGTGGGTTTTGCTTTCTGTGACTCAGTTTCTCCTTTTGTTCAGATCTCTGCAGGGACTGTGAGGCATCAAAGGTGCCCCAAAAGGCAGTGGTTTGGTGAAACAGGAGGAGCTGGGGTCAGTGTTTTTCAGTAAATTCATCTGAGCTGGCAGTGGAGGGCACAGGAAAGGTCCTGCCAGGGGCTGCTGAATTCAGACCTGGCACATCCTGGACAGGATTCACCCAGGGTGAGAGCAGAGGGGTTGAGAAAGGATTTTAAGGGAGATCATCCCCCCTCGCTCTTTGAAAAGCTGCTTGGGGAACTCCCAGCTCTTCGTGGGGCTGCTCAGGAGAGGTTTCAGGGAGTGTGAGGCAGATTTTCCCTTGGCTCATGGATTTCACCCCTGAGCAGCAAGGTTTTCCCACCTCAATCTGATTTTCTTGCTGGGTATTTCTGCTGGGATTGCTCTGGAATTTGTCTCCACTTAGCCACCCAGCATCACAGTACTGATGTTATTATGCAAAGTGTAGATTATTTAACCATGCAAGGTTTTTTTTTTTATTTATTGATTTGACGTTGCTTTGAATCCCATTACAGGAATCTGCTTTATTAATGGACTTTGTCCATGCTTGAGATTAACTGGGGATGCTGGATTTGCAAATGAAAGAATTGGAATTCATGTTGTCCATATTAATTACTTGGGTGATGCTGGCTTCCTTGGGGAAACCTTTATTTTTATTCCACTCCTGTTGCTTTGTCTTAATTCAGAAAATTAGTTTGGTGCTGTGGGATTGGGTTGGTTTTTCTCCTTTGCTGGAATTCCCTTTTAACAGTTAGGAAGGTACTAAGTGGTTTCATGGAATAGGCTGTTCCTGAGGATAAATTTTAATGCAAAAAAGTGTCAGGGAGCTTTTATTTCAATGTTTCATTCAACCCTACTTCCTCCTCTTTTGCTTTGTGCTAAAATCTCTCTGTATCTTGCTCCTTCTAAATCTTTACCTTGCAAAATCTCCTAATTCCTTCAGTGATACTCAGCCAGACTCTTGTGCTGAGTAATTCCACTCTCTTTGCTGGTAAAAATCCAAGGATATGCCTGGATTTTGGTATGTGCAGGTATTGCTATTGATCCAAACCCATTTTTTTCCCTGTGCTCCTCCCACCCAGGCTCCTGCAATGGTGTAAATGGCCCAAAAAAGAAGAAAAAAAAAAAAGGTTTGGCATGATTTTATGGGAGTCAGCTGCAATTTGTTCACTTAAATTATCTTTTTGTCATGCTTGCATTATTCCACAGCAGCCAGTTTGGAGAGTTAATTGAATATTTGTGTCTCTCAAAGATGCCTTCAATTACTTCCATTGAATAACTCTGGGAGAGAGCTGTGATGAGGAATCACTGATGCTTATTTTCTGTATCAGAAATATCTGAGGCTTTATTCCAGCACCTATTAAAGGATGCCAAAACATTCCTAGAGTCTCCCACCCCGAAATTCCATCCTTTTGAAGCAGAGTTTAGCATCCATTGAGCATTAACAATGCATCCCTCCATGGCTGATGCAATAATAATCAGCTCAGGGCTTGGAAGTGGGAGCAGCTTTCAGAGAGCAGTTCTTGGGTTGCAGCCTCTCATTGTGTGTGCAAGAGTGGATTGATTTCTGCTGGGTCCAGGAGGCTTCCAGGTGAGGCAGGAACATCATTATTGATGCTGCAGGTTCTGGGGGAGGGTGTGGGAGTGTTTCCCAGGGCTGGGCATCAAAACAAAACCCCTGGATAGCTGTGAGCAACCCCCACCTCGGGATTTTTGGCTGCATTGATCAATCCCCCAATATTTTCAACTTTTTTCTTCCATTGTTGGATTGCAACAGCTCTGCTGGCTGAGGAGGGCAAGGGGAGCCATCAAAAGCAACATTTTTGGAGTGGATAAAAAAGCAAATGTGTTGTTTCAAGTGAGATTTGCAAATCCTTCTGTTTCTGCCTGCTCCTGGGAAGAGCAGGTCAGGATGGGCTCAGAGAGGGCTTTTAACCTGCTGTACATCAGGAGACCCACGCTGGCCTCCTCCTGAAGCCTCTCCTGGTGACAGCTGCTGGGCCAAGACCATAAATCCTGATTCCTTCCTAAGCAGAGCCTGGTTTAGAATTAATGGCAGAGCCTGGCAGCTCAGGCAGGGTTGTGTTGTGAAGGGAGGGTAATTTGGAGAAGGTGCCTGGATTAGAAGAGTGAGAGGTGAGGACTCCCAGTGTCTCATTTGCTCTGTTAGACCAGGGCTGAGCTTTCCTGCATCCTCCATCCCATCAGCAGAGCTCAGCTCTAGCAGGATCCAGTGTCCTGTCCCAGGCAGAATCCCTGACAGCAGCTGGGGACCATCTGGCCCAGCTGCAGAGCATCTGTTCTGCCATGCAGGGCTTTCCCCAGCCAAATCCTGCTCCTTCCATTGCTGGGATCTGTTCCTTCTTCCCTCCCAGTTCCCCTGAACTCAGAGGACCTTCATCACCCGTGAGACCCCTGCCCCTTCCCCACGGTTTAACGGGAGTGGTGACCCCAGAGTCACCTGGGGAAGGACAGAGGGTGGCAGGATGGACAGGCAGCACCAGCTTTGGTGCCTGTTTGATTCATCCCTGAGGCTGGGCCATCTGGGTGAGGCTTTTTGGACTCTTTTCCCAGCAGAGATGTTTGCAGGGATGTGCAGAGCTGGGGTGGCTGGCTCATGGGATGCTGTACGTGGGGGTAAGGAGCAGACTGCACCAAGGACTCAGTGTTGATCCAACAACTCCCATCAGCTGGAGGGGGAGCCTGGTCTGTGATTCCAAGCAGGGAATTGTGTGATTGGAATGCTGCTCTTGTCCCAGGAGCTGTTCACATGCTGCAAGCCCAGACACCAGGGTGATCTCTCACAGGCAGTGGAAATGATGAGTGTGAGTGATTCCTCCCCATCTGACAGTGCCATCCTCTGCTTGTGAATCTCTTCCCCTTTCCTGCAAGGATCCCAGTTCTGTTTTTCTCTTTTGTTCCTGTAAATACTTATTTTAGGGTTGTTTGTGGATTTACTGCTTGTGAGGGCAGGGTATGAGAGCTGCACACACAAATAAAATCTTTAGTGGCCATCAGGCATCTCCTGTCACCTCCCAAGGACAAGAGTTGTCTGAGCCTCGGGTTACCTCTAAAAAAAACATGGGGTGCTGAAGCAAATAATAAAAATCTAACTAATATGGATGGGTGATCAGCTGCAGAACAGATGGGGCTGATTCTGGCTGGGAGAGGAGGCAGGAAAACCACGCAGAGCTCCGTGCTCGCTGTGCTGGGAAACAAAGGTGAGAGCAGCACGAGGGGGATTTTCCTGCTCCAGTTGCCTCAACATTGAATGTCTAGGATCAGCTCATTAGAGGGGCTTTTCTTGGCAGGTAAATGAGAGAGACAAGCTCATCCAGGGACTGAGTCAGCCCAGCTGTCTCCGAGCAGGATGAATCACCATCCTCATATGAATTGACAGCACACTGAGCTTAGGTGGCAGCTCTGGCTCCTTCCCTGACAGGAGATAATAGGCAGCCTGTCCTCCAAGTCCATTTTCCAGCAGGGATCTAGAAGGCTTTTGCAAGTGAAAATAAGTATTTTTTTGCAGTTGGGAGCTGGCAGCACAATGTGGTTGAGGCTGGGGCTGATCCTGGGAATCAGCCCCGTGCTGGGGCAGGAGTTCCTCTGGAGCCCTGAGAGCTACTGGTTTGCTACAGGGCAAAAGGGATGAGAAATTGATGAAGTTCTGCTCCTCACCTGTGGTTTGGATATTCCAGGCAGCACCTGGGATGCTCCAGGAAGCTCTTTGGACAGACACACGAGGATGGAAATGGCAGATTTGATTAAATTAGTTATATTTTCATTTAATGCTTCACTGCAGAGCTGTGAAGGGGAGGCCCAGCAGCCAGACTGGAGTTAACAGGGTGGGTGTTGTGCAGGGTTGATGCATGAACCTTTTTCTTTGGGTTTTAGCCAGGGAATGTGTGGGGCTCTGGGTGGAGCTGGCTCCCAGGAGCTGAGGGGGTGGGAGAGTGACCCCTCAGCTGTGCTTTGCTCAAATCCTCCTTGACCTGCAGCTTTTTCTGCCTCTTCCCTTTGCAGAAGGAAAACTTTGTGGCATCACTCTCTTTGGGAGGGTTCTAAAGAGTCTCTTGTGCCTCTGGCAGGCTGGGCTGTCACCCATCTGTCTGGGAGCAGCAGGAATAAGTGACAAGTGCCACCAGGAGCCATCTGGTGCAGGCTCTGCATGGCCAGCAGGATCCTGGCTTGGGGCTGGAGCCCCAGCTGGAGCCCCAGCCCCAGGCTTGGATGGAAAACCAGGATTTGGGCAGCTCCTGCTGCTTTAGGAGGGATGAGTGGATGAGATTTGGTGAGCTCAAGGCAGAGTTGGGTTAAAGGCAGTGGTGGATGGGAATTGGAGTAGTTCAAAGCAAATCCTGGAGTCACCTTACCCAAACAGAACTTCCAAGCTTTTCCTGGGATCCCAGTGGCTCTGTAAATCAGCAGAGCTGAGGCCATCCTCATTAAGCATCCACAGGCACTCTCCTGAAGAAATCTTAACTGTGATCTGGCCAAATTCCAGTTGGAGTCATTGCCTTTGCCTGGCAGTATGAAATAAAAGAGCATTTTTCTGCAAATCTCCTATTCTCAGTTGTTTATTATCTGGCTGGCAGCATCACATCTCTGCCCATTAATCCATCTCTCCAAGTTCCTCCAATTCCAGCCTCCTGCAGGTGGTTCAAGCTGCCACCATTTATTATTTGAGTCAGTCTGCCAGGGAAATATTTGCTCCTTCCCTGAAGCATCGACTCCCTTCTCTCACTGCACCCTCAGTGCTTGAATGAGCCATTTGTGGCTCCCAAACTGATATTAAATCTGTGAAACAGAAAATACCCCACATATTTAAACTCTGATTTTACTCCAGGCTGGTGGGTTGGACAGGAAGTCTGCAGAAGCAGTTGCTGGTTTGTGTGGAGGTTCCCAGGGTGGCTTTTGGGACCCCCCCATCCAGGTGTGCTGAGCTCCCAAATGCTGCCTGCCCTCCTCAAAAGTGCAAATTTGATCATCTCTGTGTGGCTGAGGGCTGGTTTGTCCCAAAATATGTTGTGACATCATTACCTTTGGGGTGCTCTACTCTTCTCTCAACCAGAAATCGATTCCTGCCTTAAAAATCTTTTTGGGGAAGAGTAGGAGGAAGTGGTTGGATTTTCCTCACAAGACATGGGTTGAGCAGCAGGATGTGTCCAAAATCCAGAAGAACATGGGGCTGAGTCACATCCCACCCCTCCCTCTGAGCTGACCTCCCTCCCCACACTGATCCCACCTGCTGGAATCATTTTTCCCAGATAACTTGGAGCAGATGATGGATGGAACACTGAATTAATCCGTCCTTCCTTCAGTGCCTGACTCTTGTTTACAACACCAACCTCCCTGCTTGGAAATTCAGGATGCTGCCCTGAATTTAGTGGAGATAAAGGAGTTTTGGAAGAGGTGCTGGCCAAACCAGCAGCTCTTGGGATATTTGTGAGCAGCTGTGATGAGGTTTTTTTGCACAGGAACCTCATTTGGGCAGCAATAACTCGGTGTAAGTGAAAACAACAACAGCAGAAGCTGCTTTCTCAATGACTCCTCACAGGGACCTGCTGCATCTTCCCCTAATTACAATTCAATTTGCAGTGATAAATAGTTTAATAAGCAAAAATGGGCTTGGCTGTGGTTGGTTATGGCTCTGTGTGGCTTGGGGGATGCTGGGACTCGTGGGAACACAACTTGGAGCTTCCAAAGGCTGGGAGCTGCAGTTTTGGACAGCAGAAAGGAATAAGAAGTTGTTTTACATGAGGGAAAGAAAAGTTGGGGGTGCAGCTCCCAGATGTTTTCTTTGGGTGATGTTGGCCTGGAGAGTGATGGGTGAGCTCTGAGTTTTGGGGGAAAAGAGCTGGTTTCGTGGGTTTTGCTGAAAATAACAGATGGGGCACAGCAGCCCTGTGCCTCTCACTGGGCTTGGGGGTTTATTTTCAAAAATAATTGGGGTTTTTTATACTTTTCATGACTGTGGCTGGGGAATTTCTATTGCTGGCTGCTGGAGGAACATGCTACTTTTTTTTTCTGCTGGATTTTTGGATAAAAATTTCAAATTCACCCCTCAAAGTAGGGTAGACAGTTGGATTTTTTTTTTTTTGGGGGGTTTTTTTAGTTTTAGTTTTTCTTTTTTTTTTTTTTTTAATTGGTAGCTTTACACTGCTAAATTTGCAGAAGTCTCCCATGGAGGCTCAGCTGGTTGGTGGCAGGAAGTTTTCCTTCCAGTGGATAAGGATGGATCAATGGTTTGGCTTTCAGCTTCCTAAAACTGGAAACAAATGGGATAAACTGCAGAGAAGCCATGGATGATTTCTGTTTGAAAATTCCCCTTTTTCCTGTCATTACCTTCAGAGATGTTCCCCTTTTCCTGCCACACGTGGACAAAGCACCCCAGCAGAGTTCAGGGGTTTGGATCCACTCCTGAACACCCTTCAAATCTGTCCTGAGGAAGTCATGCCTGGCTCATAAATCCCATCACTTTAAACCCTTATTTATTTGAAATCTGCACTTGCCATCCAGGTAAAATCCCCTGGGAAAAAGGAACGTGCTGAAAAAAAGTGTCTGGAGCCAGATGCTGGGCGTTTTCTGCAGAGCCAGTGATGGGTGATTTGCTGCTGACAGCATGAACTGGTGTTAAGTTATTAAATTGCAGATGAGCTCATCACTTGGCCTCGAACAAGTTTCAGCCTTCAGAGGCTTTAAAATATTGTGTGTGGTGGAAAAGAGACAATGCTGGTGTGGCAGAGAGGTTTGGGGAGCAGCTGAGAAAGAAATCAGTGCCTAAAAAATGTGAGTACCAGGAGGGAGGAGGGAACGCTCCATGTGGAAAATGTAAAGTTCTCCCAGGAGAGAGGAGGAGAAATTCTCAGATTTATGAGCTGGACGTTTTCATTTTAGCTGAGGAGAAAATGGTGAAGAGTTTTGAGATGCTTGAAGGGGCAGGATGCTGAGCCTGGTTTGGTTCTGAGAGGTGCCAGTGAGTTGTCCCAAGTCCCCAGATTGACCCTCTGGTAGTTCCTGGTGTTTGCCACAGATCATGGACCACATCCAGCTTTTATCTGATTTCTGTTTAACCCTAATGCTGAGCTTTAGCAAACTGGGAAGATGACATCCATGCTGCTGTTTGGTGCTTCTCTCCCTGGAAGAGTGGGAGTTTCCTTTGAGCACCTCCCTCCACAATTTCTGTTTCTTCTTCCTCTTGCAAAGGAGCCCAAGCTCTCTCTACCCTGAGATTTTTTTTTTTAAGTACAAAAATAATAATTTGTATAAATTTGTAAATAGTAATTTTTATAATGTAATATATATAATTTGTATAATATAATTTTTATAAGTTGTAAACAGTAATTTGGCAGAAACTGTGAGACAGACCAGAAATCAGTTTGGCCACTTGATTTTCCCAACTGGGCAACCTCACACATGTGTGTTTTTTTAACTGCCTCGGCTCTTTTTTTACTAAATAACCTGTTTGCAGTCAAGGAGTTGGTGTTAACTCAGGCAGTGCTGCCGGGCTGATCCTAAAAATACCAAGGAAACCAGTGGGATAAACACTTGTCACCTCGTTTGTGGCCTGAGCTGTAATTGCTGTAATGTGAGATCCCTCGGGCTGTTGTGTCTGAAGGCACAGTGGATTTTTTTTTAAGTGTAGATGTTTATTTTCAACCTGTCTGAAATCACAGAGCATCCACACCTACAAGCAGTGTGCCTTCCCGTGGGGTTTTTGGGGCTGGAGCATCTCTGAGCTCAGGACAAGCTTTAATTTATTGCACGGTGCCAAGGTGTTATTGGCTTGTGTTTGCCAGGAGGAAATTCTTTGTGCCGGGTGTCACCAGCTCCATGGGAAGTAAAAGAAGTTCAAAAAGGAGCAAAGAAAGTATTTGGGTATTATACACACAAATATATTTGAGGTAAAAGGAGCACACTGTGCATAACCCTTCCCCTCCTCATCCCTGTGCACTGATGTATTGCATACGGGGAGTTCTCTGCTAAAATTCCTCAAATTATTCAGTCTAAGAAGTACAAACCATAGAAATCAGCCTTGGAGGGGACCTCAGGACGTCCCTGGGGCAGGATCAGCTCCACCTGAACTGCTCCTGACACCACCTTGTCCAGTCTCCACTGGCACAGCTTCCACTCCTTCCCAGTCAGTCTAACCCAGCATTTTGCTCTTCCCTCTCTCCAATCCATCCTCCTGTTTCCTGTGTTGCAGTTTTAGGCTCCTTCCTCCCTCCCTGTGCACAGCAGCCCCAGAACTCCTCCAGTGCTGCATTTGTTCTCCAGTTGCAGCTCTGTGTGATGTTCTCCGGGATCATCTTGGATTTTATCCTGTTGCAAGGGTGTCATTGACTCAGTGGGTTTAGGAGGCTGATCCTGCAGCCCTAAAGCCTCTTTGCAGAGCAGGTGAAGGCTGGGAGTGCAGCTTCCCTCAAGGTGACACAAAGTGTCCCTTCCTTCTCTTTGTCACCAAAACTGCAGGAAAAACAAAAACCCTCCAACTACATTTTCAGTGGGAGCTGCTGGGGATCATTTCCTCCTTGGCTTCTCCTCCAGTGAGGGCTGACTTTAAGAACCACTGGCTTTTCTATCCCACCTAACCTTGCTCCTTTGCCCTGTTTCCTGCAGGATTTAGGGATGGAGTCCACCTCTCTGGATGATGTCCTCTATCGTTACGCCAGCTTCCGAAACCTGGTGGATCCCATCACCCACGACCTCATCATCAGCCTGGCAAGATACATCCACTGCCCCAAACCAGTAGGTGCCACGGTCTCCTCACGCTCTGGGGCTGTGCTGCCTTGGCAAACTGGGAATGTGGAGTGCCAGGGGAGAATCCTCCCAGTTCGGGGTGGGTCTGGACCAAGAGGATCAGGTTTTCCAGCTGAACGAGTGATATCTGGCTAATGTTGGTACTCCTTTTGGCTTGTGTGTGGCAAGGGATTATCCATGGGTGGATGGACCTGCGGACATCACTCTCCTGTATTTGCTGCTAATAACAGGTCTTTAATTTCCTGTGAGAGTGTCTGAAGGGATGGAGTCATTCACTGCTGCTTCTCGTGGATGTTTCACTCAGTTATAGCCTCCACCAGTGTTTGAAAAGGAGAGAAATTGCTTTTTTTTTGGAAGCATTTACGGATTTATTTCATGTTGTGAGGCAAAGCCACAAAGGTGCTGTTTGGGCTGTGTCTGCCTGGGCTGTGGTGTGAGTTGGACTCTGAAGGGCTTCATAAAACTCTCTGCTCTCAGTAAAAGGTGTTGGGAAGGGTGGAGGGGACACCAGGGACCTGAATCTCCACCTCCAGAGACAAGGATGGCTGTCCTATGTCCTACAGCATGAGATGGAGATGGAGCCACACCCCTGTGCTGTGCAGGGATATCCATGGATCCCTTTTCCTGAGGAGAATAAGATCCTTTCCTTCCTCCTCCCCCATGAGCTGGGAAAGTGGAGAAAGCTGCTCTCGTGCCGGGCGCGTTTCCAGGCGGAGAGGCCCCGTTCCCCTGCTGAGGTTGTCCTTTTCCAGAGCACTGTGACTAAGCTGGTTTCTCCTCCTGAGGCTGAGCCATGGGAGGAGAGCTCTGTATTCCCCATAAAAACACCCCGAGGCCACTCCTGGGCGTGGAGCTGCTCCAATGTGGAGCTCTTGCTCTCCCTTGTCCCCCTGCAGGTTTCTTTTGGCACCAAAGGCTGTGGAGGAGGCAGTGCCAGGGTAAGCAGGGAGATGCAAAGTCCTCATTCCTCTGCTCAGCCCTGTGAGGCACATCTGGACAGCTGTGTGCAGTTCTGGGCTCCTCAGGGCAAGAAGAGCTCCTGGAGTGGGGCCAGAGCAGGGGGGCAAAGAGGATGAAGGGACTGGAGCATCTCTGACAAGAGAAGGCTGAGGGAGCTGGGACTGTTCAGCCTGGAGAGGGGATGCTGAGAGGGCCCTCATCCCTGGCTGTCCCTGTGTGCAGGGACCCAGCAATGGGACAGGAGGAACGGGCAGGAACTGATGCCCAGGAAGCTCCACCTGAAAATGAGGAAGAATTTCTTCCCTGTGCAGGTGAGAGCTGGAACAGATTGTCCAGAGGGGGTGTGGAGTGTGGAGCCTCCCTTCACTGGAGAGATCCCAGAGCTGTCTGGACACAATCCTGTGCCATGTGCTGGGGGATGAAATCTGGGCCTTCCAGTCTGACCATCCTGGGATTCTGTGGTGGCAAAACCCCAAATGAATCAGCCTGTGCAGCACTGAGGCTCTTACTCTGCAGGAGATGCTTTCTGGATGACCTTGGTGCTCTCCACATCCTTTGCACAGCTCAAAGCACCACACCAGGGATGGATGGATGGATGGATGGATGGATGGGTGGATGGATGGATGGATGGATGGATGGATGGATGGATGGGGGTGGATGGATGGATGGATGGATGGATGGATGGATGGATGGATGGATGGATGGATGGGTGGGTGGGTGGGTGGGTGGGTGTTGCCTTGGAGAGGGAAGCAGGGGTTGTGCAGGTGACAGAGAGCAACTCCAGCAGCAGCAGGGCTGTGCTGCCGCTCCTCATTGGTGGCTTTGCCTTGATCAAGTTTGGGTGCCACTGGCTGTGCTTTAAACCCTTTTTTTTTTGGCAGCTGAGTGAAAAGTAACTTCATCCCAGTGTTTCATGGTGGTTTCCTGAGATACTGATGTTCTGTAAGTCCCCAGAAAGTTGCATGCTTTAGTCACCAGGGTTATTTTCCAGCTCCCAGCCCTCTCTTCCCCCAGACTTACTTCACTTTGACAGAGGCTTGGCACGATGTGTGAGAGCAGGAGAACACTCAGGCCCAGGAGTGCTGCAGAAGTTTTGGCTTTTGCTCTGCATCCTGTGCCACAAATATCCATAAATATATATGTTGAGGCAGCTGGGAGCTTGTCCTTATTCATTCAGAGGTGGATGGAGCTGACCTGGACCCTGGTCCCTGTTAACCTTAAATATGTCCCTGCTCAGGGTTATGGGGTCCTGCTTCCCTCCTCCCTCCTGGAGAGGCTCTCCTGACTCTCTGTACATTGCTTTTTTCACTCAGCTTCTATTTATACCACCCTTAGCTTAAAGGTGACCCCTTGGTCTCTCCTCTGAGCTAAAATAAAGTTGAATCATTTTTCCAAGCCCTGGGTAAACACGGCCTGAGTCTGTATGGCCAGGAAAAATTGGCCTGGGCTCCCCAGCGTGGCTGTGGAGCTCAGGGGATGCTGATTCCAGCCAGCAAATTCAACCCAAAAGCTGTAACTTGTGCTGGAGGAGGCTGGAGTGCTGTGAAGGAGGAATTTGGGAGGTGGAAATGTTTGGGTGAGTTTTGTGTGGGTGTCCAGGCAGTGATGCAGGGCTGGATTGCTTCTCCCAGGCCCTGCTGAGGTCCCAGCCTGGCCCGTGGGTTGGGGTGTGAAAGGAGCCAAGGAAAAACTCCTTTCCAGATCATTTGGAAGTCAGGGGTTGGATTTGGTCCCATTACAGATGTGTTTAATGCTGTTCAAGGAAACCCAAGTCCTGGAGTGCAGCTCTTGTCACCTTTGGGGTTCCTGAGGCCTCGGAAGGGACAGATTTGCTGTTCAGGAAACTCAAAGCTTTTCAGCAAGGAAAGGGGAATCAAAGACATCTGAACAAATGTTTTCTCTCCCGTGGCCAGTCTTTTATCTCCCTGCTCTCTCCTTGTGGGAAAGGTTCTTTGGAGAGCAGCTCAGCTCCAAATCCACTTCCCAAAACCCAGTGCCAGGAATCAGTGGATGCTGCCCTCAGGGTGATGTCTGCCTGTCCCCATGGCCAGGAGAAGGGGACAAAACACCCCAGCAAAGCCATGTGCTGTGGGATGGAGCAGCCAGGAGGCCCCAAATCTCCTGCAGCTGCTCTGGAGGAGCATGAGAAGGAGCTGAAAACACAAACTTTGAGGAAGGAGCGAAGGGCCCCCGTGAAAAATTCACAGCTCTCCGTGCCAGCAGGGATATCTGGCCCTGAACTATTGGAAAATTAAAGCAATTCCTTTTTTTCCACACACCAAAGCCACGTGTGTGGATGACTGATGGATGTGATAGGGAGTGAGTCAGGCTTCCCTCCAGCTTGGGGCCTTGTTGGATTTGGGATAAGCACTGGGGGAAAGGGAAAGTGGAGCCTTGGGCAAGGCTGGTTTGGGGCTTGTGCCCTTGTGCTGTTTTACTGCAACCCCTGGGACGTACCTGGAAGCTCCTCCAAGCCCTGAAGGCTGCCCAGAGTGAGATTTTGGCTTTGCCCATCCCCATCCTGCTGCTTTCTGGCAGGGCAAGGCTGGCAGAGCAGCTTAGCAAAGCCCCAGCCCAAAATCCAGCTTTGCCTGGCCATTCTCCTGCCCCTCCTGGGCAGCGGCTCCCCCCAGGCCTCCAGTGGAAGATGTGACCCTGTCCAAACACAGGGGAGTGGATTTGGGCAAATATCTCAATTTGGGATTGAGATAATTCCCTGTTGTGTGCAATAGGGAACATTATCCTCATCTTCCCCACTGAAATTCGAGATAAATGGGGACAGGAAGTGTTTTTAAAGCTCTTCTAAGCAGCTGGAGAGTGGAAGCAAAGTGGATTTTGCCCTGGGTGGATGGAAGCTCTGTTTTCCTGTCATTTGAGCAATTTCTGTGTGGCCACATCCCTGGCTCTGATATCTTTTCCTGCCTGAGCTCTAAACTGATCAGGTTTTCAGGATGGCTTTGATTCCATGAACTGTCACCCATGAAAACAAGAAAACATGGAAAGGAAAAGTGGTTGTTGTGACCTGGATGGAATAATTCATTTCTAACTCTCCTTCAGCCCTGTGGGGTATAGACTTAACTTACAAATGATACTGCAGTTTTTATGTCCTGCATTTTTTAAAATGTGTTATTTCTGTCAGGGCTAAAATGAGCACTTTTCTTGTTATTTACCATCCCTCTGTGCTGTGCCATGTGGCTAAAAGTGTATTAATAACCTCCGTTTGTGCAGGATGAAGATAATCAGGGCACCACGACCACCAGCTCAAGGCCTTGATCCCCAATAAATATCCCCATAATCCAGCTCCTCTGCCACATGTGTTATTATTTGAGCTGGAATTCAAATTATCATTCCAAGTTCCTGATGTCACATTTGGTTTTCAGCCTTATGGGATGAAATTATAGGTATGAAGTGGTGCCATGTTGAGGGACACTCCAGCTCAGGGTGATGTCATCAACCCCAGTGAGATTTTTACCTTTGCCTCTTGCTGTGAGGTGTGCAAGGAAAATCCCACACAGCTCTCAGATTCCAAAGTGCTAGGAGAACACTGAGTATTATTTGTTTTCTGCTTTAAGAAACATCATAAAGGGAGCTGATCTATGAACAAAATCCCTCTAAACCCCCAAAATATTATATAAAAGCAGAGGGGATGATGAGGATTCAGCTTAATTCTGTACTAATGACTCTTTCTGGGTATTTGTTTTTGTTGGTCTTGCTTCAAGTGTGAAGATCCCTCTTTGTGGGTATTTAGGACATCTGCAATACTTGAAGATGTCCTGAAGAAGGAAAAATCTGGAAAGCTCAGATCCCATTGAGGGCAGCTCTGGTTCTTTGCTGACTTGATATCCTGCTATTTGCCCTGCAAAAAGAGAGATGTTCCTCCGCTAAAGCTTTTGTGTGAGAGCTGAAGCTGAGCTGAGTGCCTGAGAAATGGAAGGAAATTACACTTTGTAGGGGTTTTAAGCATGAAATCTAAAAGGGAACAATGGCAAGGTCTGGATGGGCTGTGATGGTGCCACTACTGGGAATTTACTGGGTTTTTGTGTGAAATGGGACCTGAGCCCTGCCTGATCCTCCTTTGTCCAAACCCTGTGGGGTGCAAGGAAGCCCCTGGATCCTTGTCCCTCCCAGCCTGAGGACAGTGCTCCCCATTTCCATATGAAATTGGAAATGTGACCAGTTAATCACACTCTGATCATAAAATCATTTAGGCTGGAAAAGATTTCACATCATCAAGTCCAACCATTAACCAGCCCAGCATGGCCAAGGTGACTTTTATCAAACTTTTCATCTTTCTGATCCCTTTTTGGGTTGCTTAAGCCCAAAATCTCAAAGCCAGCTGGCAGAATTTCCAGGCCCCCTTTTTGCTCAGCTCCCATAATAACAGGACGACCTTTCCCAACCATCTGCAAAGCCCTGGAAATGCCACAGGGTGGATTTTTATCAGTCTGGAGATGGATTTTTGCAGTGCCTCCCAAATGTCAGGTGCCACATCATGCAGCAAGGGATGTGCTCATCTTCCCCTCTTTCTTCCCTGAGAGCATCTTAGTGACACCAGTGGTGGGTGATGGGCACCATCACATGGGTTGGATAATTAAAAGGTTAAAAATAGGATTGGTTTGGCTGTGCCACGGGACAGAGATGCTTTCCCCCAGCTTTGGGGTGGCTCAGGACCCTGTGGGTCTTCTGAACCCCCTCTGGGTCACCCCAAGGGCAGAATGTGCTCTCCTTTCTCTGGAAAGCATCAGGTGATGGCTCCTTCCAGAGGGGAGGCACCCTCTATTAGGGAAGAAAAAAAAAAAAAGAAAATAAAGAAATAAAAGCAAAGCGTTTTTGTAAGTAGGGAAGGTGCCAGGAGGCTTTCCAGTGATTGCTCTTCCTCGATGGCAGAGACTGGGATTCCTGGCCAAAGTCCAGCAAGTGATTATCTCCCAGTCTGGGCTATTTGGGGATTTCTAAGAGCTTTATCCCACCCTTCCCATCTTCAAAGAGCTCCGCAGTCGTTGGGTAATTTGCTAAATCCTCCTGGTTTCTCTGTCACTTTCCTTTTTCCCCTTGCCATCCATCCTGCCGGGACAGCCCCAGCACAGCTCCTGGCTCTGCATCCGTGTTTTCACATCTGCTCGGAGCACTTGGAAGGGACCCCGCTCCCTCCAGCCCCGCTGCATCCCGCAGCTGTTGCTGGGAGAGCTTGGATACCCTCGACTGCTCCTTCCTCACCTCTTTTTCCCTTAAAAAAATTCGGAAGATCCCCAGTTGTGCTGTGCCTGCAGAGCAGAGGTGGTTCATGAGCTGGAGCTGAGCCTTGTGCCTTTCCCTGGGATTGACATTAGCAGGGGCTGGATGGGAGGGGGTCCTGCCAGCCCTCCCCAGCTCCCAGGGCTGAGAATCCCCAGGGAATGACAGAAATATCCCAGGGACACTCCTGCAGCCGTGGGGGGCTGGGCTGGGCTCTGCTTCCCGTGGGATCCCAGCTGATCCAGGCTGGGAAAGGCTCTCTGGGATGTGCTGAATTTGGGACATAAATAACCCAAAAAGCCACATCTGGTTTCATCCTGGGAGCAGAGAGGGACAGAGGAGGGCGAGTGGTGACTGCTGGGATGAGACCTGCGGTTCCAAGGGGGATTTTCCCTGAGAAATGCCAATTTTCCTCTGAATTGCATCTTCCCTGTGCGTGCTGAGGGGGAAGGCAGTGTCATCTTTCAGGAAAGGGAATGAAATCTTGAAATCAGAGGACAGAGTGGAACAAACACTCCAGAAAGGAGATATGATCAAGTAAAAATGAAATTGGAAAAAAAAAAAAAACACAGAAAATTTGAAATGGAGTGACTACAACCAAATACAGAGAGGAAATGAGGTGCAGTGAAAAGGATCAAAAATTATTCCCATTGAATTCCCTAAAATCAGGGAATAAAGGTAAACAAAGAGACAGAAGAGAAACAGAAGAAATGAAATTTCAAAAATAAAACAAACATGATACAAAGTGAAACAAGAAAAGCGAATGGGGTGACATGAAGTGCATAGCAATGCCCAAATGATCCTCATGTAAACCAAAATTTCATTCCCTTTCCTGAGAGTGCTATCATCCTCTGAGCACTCTGATTCCAGCAGCAGCTCCTCGGGTGTGTTTTCTGTTGTGCACCGGCTGCAAGGATTAACCTGTTGTTTGCTGAGATATTTCCAGAGTAATGAGTAAATCCAGAGGAATCCCTCCTGGATTTTTAGCTGCTCCCTTTGTTTCATGGCAGCTCTATCAGTAGGATACAGATGGATTTAGCATTAAAATTTAGCTGCTCCAGTGACCTTTTCAGTGGCATCTAAGTGATCTTCCCATAATGACTTTGTTTGTAGCAATCATGTGGGTCCAATTTATCAGGAGTGGGGATGCTCCAAGGCCTCCTGCCATACCTGAGGCAGGATTTTAGGGCCTCACAGAGCAGGGAAATCCAGCATACACCTCCCTGCCATTCCCCACCCTGCTCCCATTCCTGCTTTGCTGTGGAAGCTGAGCTGGGTACCCTCCAGCAGCTCTCAGGGAAGATTTTGATATTATTTTGCAATTTTATCTTCCGTGTTCCCCTCAGGGCCGTCTATCACCTCGGATTTTATTGCCTTCTCTAATTGCTTCTCTGAAGTCCAAGTGCAATATTACTCCAGGATCCTTTGGAACAACTTCCTGAGCTGCTGCAATCCCGTTCATCTCCTGCTTCTGCCTCTCTTGATAAGCCCTATTGTACATTGCTTTTCATTTTGGTGTGTCAACACCGAGGCTGAGGCTTTGCACTTTGGCCTTTCAGCAAAGCAGATTGGGTGGAAATGTGCAAAATTGGGTTCCATTCCTTCCCTTTGTTTCTACAGATTTTGCCTTTCAGTGTTCTGCCACTGCTGCAGCTTCATCAGCTCCTAATTTGGGCTAATTCAGGGTTTAATTGCTGGCTCCTTGGTGCTCTGTGGTTGTCCTGAGTGAGCAGTCAGTGCTGGTGGGATTTGATAAAACCTCAAACCTCACAAGCCCAGGGGTTTGTGGTGGCAGAACTGGAATTTTAGGAGTTGAAAAGGAGCAAATCCTCTCCTGAGAGCTCAAGAATGAACCTGGCTGGTGCTGGGGGGAGGTGACCACCCTCCCCATCCCTGCAGCCAGGACATGAGGGGGAGCTGTGACAATCCCACTCATTTGGGGTTTCCAGCTTTGCTGGATTTGCCTGGAATCAGAGGATTTGGGTTTTTTTTTTTGAATCATGAAGTTAAAACAAGTGCCATGCTCAGTGTTGGGTTAGTGTGATGAAAGCCAAGAGTTAATGGGACCTTCTGGAGATGGGCCAGGCAGGTCCCCTCAGGTGACAGCCTGGCTGTCCCTGCAGGCCCCTCCTGCCCACAAGTGCAGCACAACCCCATTTTGCACCAGTTGCTGCCTTTCCCCCTCATTGAGTTTTATGCTGCTGTCAAGCAGGACTCCACAAAATGTTAATTTTGCTCTGGCACGGAGCCCCTGCCATCTGCTCCAGGACACCTTCAGCTGCCAGAGTGTCAGGCTGCTCCAAAAAGGTGGTGAAGGGCCAGAAGTGCTGCTCAGGGTCTGTATTCTCACCCTGCTCTGCAGCTAATTACAGCCACAACCTTTAATTATTGCTACCTTTTTCAGTTTGTTGTGCAGTCCTTACCTGCAGACCTGGGTTTGGAATCTCACTGGATGGTTTTGTAGATGGCTTTGGGGTTTGCCAGGTGATAGATGGGGTGAGTTTTCTGATCAGCATCTCCAAAATTTTCTTTCCTCTGCAAAAACGTTGCTGCTGGATGGGAAATTTAGTGGGGTTTCTAATAAGGTTTTATCAGGGTCTAATTTTTGCTTGATAGAAGATTGGTTCTTCTCCTCCTTAAAAAAAAAAAACAAAAACAAAAAACACCCTTTTTCTTTGGCTTTTATTTATACTACTTCACATTTTACCTCTTTTTCCTCTTTTACCTTCTTTTTCCATTTTTTTACCTTCCCAAGAGGGAAATTTTGGTCAGATTTTACCTCTTTTACCTCTTTTTCCTCTTTTACCATCTTTAACAGGGATTTTTTGGTGGTAAAACTTCTATCCAAGCAAACCAGAAGGAAGAGAGTGAGGTTTCTGCTGTGAACAGCATTCCCTGTCCAAACAGCATCTGGAGCTGTTTGCTGGGTTTGCATTGTTTCTGTGCAGCTTTTATGTCTGTTGTTTCTGTATCTGTGCATCTTTTAACGTTCTCTCAGTATAATTTCCCACAAACTACCAGGATTTCCTGATATTTGGGGTAGTTTGAGATGAAAACCCTCATGAAATAGGTGATGTAGGACCTGGTTTGATGCTGGGCTCTGACTGTGTGTAAGCCCTGTGGCTCCACAGTGATCATTGCAAAATATTACCAAAAAAACCCCCTCATTCTTATTAAAATGGCCTTTATTGAATTCCTTAAGTTCCTCCTCTAATTTGAATTAAACCAGACATGATTTATTTTCAAAGGCTTTTCTGCTCTGACCTATGGGGTGGTCAAATTGATCAGCCCTGAAGCCACGTTGTCACTTTATTTAGAATTTATTTTTGGGATCTATCACTCCACTATGCCAACATCTGCTTCCCTTTGGGCATCACCCACATCATCCCTCATCCTCCACACACCACATCCGCCTCCCAGAGGAGCCTAAAATGAAGGAAGGGGAATTGCAACACCCTCATGGTGATATTTTAAGGACACCTCCCTGGAGAGATCTTCCAGGGGGATTTTTCATGCCTAGCCCGAGGAACTCGGTCATGCAGGAGGAGGGATTGGGATTTAGGATTTGGGATTTGGGGTTTGGGGTGGATCCTCCCCTGCACATCTGGATGGGGTTGTAGGTAGGAACAGTCACCCATCCCTGCGTTCACCTCCTGATTCTTGGGATGTTTTGGGGGGAATGGTGGATTTAAATCTTTTCCTACCTCCTGATCTCACAGGATTTGCTGGAGAAAACTCCATTAGGACTTGCAAAGGGAAATCTGGGACTGGCTGCAGCACAGATGTCTGCAAGCAACAATAGGCTGAGCTCAGCCCCACGCTCTGAAAGCAGAGGGGGGAGGGACAAAAAGAAGAAGAAAGGGAAGGGAAAAAGCAAAGCAGAAAATCATTAGATGACTTCAGCCCCTCGTGACAACATCAAAAGGAAAGAGTCGTAAATTCGGATCCCATTAAAGCCGGGGGGAGCAGGAAAAGCCATTTTGGGGCTGCAGCTGCAGGTTTGGGGTGGGCAGAGCTCTGTCCTGGGCTTCTGGGGTTCATCCTCTGTGCACTCAGGGTGCTGGACACGGCTTTCCCTCCCTGATTCCCTGAGACCAGGGGGTCCCTGGAGTGTTTGGGGTCTCCATTCCCACTTTGGAGATCTCACAGGGTGTGAAGCCCTCACACATGGGGCCATTTTCACGTTTCCTCTGTATTTTGCTCTCATCCTTTCCAAACCCCAACTCCAGTCCCTGGGGATTTGCTCTCTTTGCCTCCTGCTAATTTGGGATAACTGATTGGATACACATTAAAGCCATTGAGGATTTTCTCCCCTGGGGCTTCCCAGGGCATGTCTCACTGTTTTATGCCTTTGTTTAACTGGATAATAATTCCATTTATCATTGTGAACATTTTTTTTTTGTCTTTCAACCACTTGAGGTTTTTTGCTTAATAATCCAAACTATTATCCTATTGTCCTAGCTGATCATCCAAGACAAAAAAAAAAAAAACCAAGGAGGAGGATTTGGAAGGAAATCTCTCATTATTTTTAAGGTGTGAAATAGGTCATATTTTAATGCTCATTGTCTGCTGAACAGCATGAAAAGCAAAAATCTTGACTGAGGGATCCCCACACCAAATATTCCCTGGGCAGGGAATGGGGTTCCCAGGATAAGTGTGGTCTGTGCCTGGACAGAGCTGCTCATGCCTCACAGCTACAAATCCTGCAGCATCCAGAAAGGGATGTTGCAAGTGTGAAAATTCTTCTAAAGGAACCACAAAAGGGGAGGGGGAAAAACCTCTAATTTTTAATGTATTCGGGAAGGTCAGGGAGTTCTCATTTTTAAGATATGCAGGACAGCACGTTTTTATTTAAGATTGATTGTGAGTGACAGAAATGTTGGAACTGTGTAATAACGCCAGAAAAAAAAAAAAAACAAAAATCCTGTTGCTTCCTCGCAGCCCCCAGACAATGGCTAATTGTTCTAATTTGGGTCACTCCCCTGCTGTGCTGCAGCAGGAATCCTTCACCAGGGCTCTTTAATCATTAACATTGGCCTCTTTTCCACGGTGCTTGGCCCCGGTGCAGCCCCCAGGGCTCTGCCCATCCCCAGGGATTCTGCTGCTGGAGGAGGAGCAGGGATTCATTTTTAAATGAAAACAAATTAATTTGCTGTAACATCTTTATCATCTCCTTTGCAGCCTCCTCCTTCCTCCTGTCCTTTGGAGTGGCCCTGAAATCCAGTTTGGGGACCCAAATCTTGCCCATGAGGTGATGCAGAGAGGACAGGCAATGACTCCAGGGTTATTTATCTGCAGTGGAACCATGGCCCTGCTCTTCCCAGGGTTGTTTTTCTGTGTTGAAATCCCTCTGCCCTGCAGAAAAGCCAGGAAGGTGCCCAGGGGTGGTGAAAGATGCTGTGCAGGTGCTGGGTGATGCCTCAGCCACAGGGTCAGGGCTCCCTGCAGGTTTGGCAGGACACAAATCCCAACCTCTGCCTGCTCCCACTTATCCCTGGTGTGAGAAAAGATGCTTCCAAAAATGTTGAAGGTTTATTAAAACCTTATAAAAAATACAACAGAATACTGAATAGAGAAAATATTACAGTGCCAGGAGCAGAGGATTTTTTCCCACTATGTGCTCACCCACACAATGGAGGTTTCACCTTTTAACCCTTTAGCCCATCCCAAAGTTTTGTCCATTGACTCCTCCTTCCTTGTCCAGTGGTGGAGATCATTAAATCTTGATTGGAAGTCAGGTGCTGCCATAATAACAAACTGACCCTCCCAAATGTCCCAAACCCAGGCCACCCCCTGATAACAACACAAGGGGGTAAAACATAACTATAAATCTATAAAACTTCTCTTCACATATATACATGATATTTGCCTTTTAATTGAGAGTCAACCATCACATTGCTCATCTATCACACTGGATTTGACCAATTCCCATTTCTTCACCCAGAGCAGCAGGAGCCTGGTGGTCCCCAGCACAAGCCCAGGCAACCCCATCCTTTCTGGGGACACACAGGGCTTGGCTTGTGCCTCCTTTCCTTGTTTTCCTGCTGAACAAATTCCGTTGGAGCAGGGCTGGCTGGGGACTGTACAGTGCCAGGAGTCCCATTCCCAGCTGAAATCTGTTAAGGGATTCAAATCCCCTCAATCTCCAGCTCCTCCTAGCAGCCCTCTCCTTCTGCAGAGGGCTGGAGCAGAGCAGGAGTGATGGGGAAAGAGGCCCTTTGCAGGGAAACCCTCTGCTCCCAGCCCTCCCTGCATCCCTCCTGTGCTCCACGACTCATCCAGAGGTCAGGAATTGTGCTGGGGCTCTGACAGCTTGGAGAGGACAGACACAATCCAGTGGAAGGCATTGCCCAAAAACTGCTCCCATGAGCTGAGTCTTGCAAAGCTGGGCTTTGTGAGCTCCCTGAGTCATCCCAAGGCTGCTGCCTGGAATTGCTCAGCAGGGCTCAACTTCTCCTCAGAGCTTTCCAGCATGGATGGAAGGGGAAGAGGGAGCTGTGCAGCATTCCTGCTCCTTCCAGGAGCTGATTTTGATGCCTTTTTGGGCCATGTAAAAACAGAGGCCAAACAGAATTAAGGGAATAAAAAGCAGTTTATTTATATTTATTGAAGGGCCTTCAGGTACATTTCAGGCCAATTAAGTCCCCTGGGGGCTGTGCCTAAAATGGATGTGGGGTCACAGGTTTTTATACTTTTATAATTTCGGTCCATTTGCATATTGGGGGATTAATCTTCCAATTACAGCTTCAGGTAATGAAGTCATTTACCCCCAGTTTGCTCCCCACAACTTACTTTTGTTTACATTTCTCAGGGCCTGAGGCAGTGAGGTGTCCTTGAGTCCCAGGCCTGGAGAGGAATTTTTGTGTCTGACCAAAATGGGAGAACAGCAGTGAACGCTGTATATGGAGTTTAGAGTTACGCACTAAAGAACTACACAATTACAAATACATGAAAAATATAACAGCTAAAATCAGAAGGGATCCATTTAGGTGCTGCCCACAGCATTTTTGCTGTGTGTGACCCAGGATTCTCTCCCTGCAGGAGTTGTAGATTGTGGCAGTGGGAACAGATTCATGGATATTCCCAGATGTGTGGCTGATGGATCTGTAGGAGCTCAGCTGGGGGCTCCTCACCAGCCCATTTATCAGCTGGTTGGGAGCTCAGTGCTCAGGAAAAGGGCACATCCCAGCTTTTTTCCTGTCAGCAGCATCAGCTGGGAAGGCTGGACTCTGTGTGTGTGTGTGGTCTGTCCCATCTCCCCAGCCTTGCCATGCAGTTTTCCTCCCAGAGTTTGAGAACCAGATAAAAAATGCACGTTCCCACCCCCTGTGTCATGTTAGAGGGGCCACATCTTGTGTGATGCTTTTCCTGTGTGTTATTTCAGGAGTGTTTGCTGCTGGGATTGGGCTCTGGTGGTGAGAAAATGCAGTTTTTGTGTTGGTTGTTGTCCTTTCCATAGAAAGGGCACTCGGGGTTTCCCAAAACCCAGCCCTGTGGGATTCAGGCTCTGCAGGTTGAGGTTTCCCTGCCCTCTGACCACAGAAAATCAGCTTTATATTGACCTTCCATGAATGATGTGATGCAGACTGATGGAGATGTGGTAGAAAGAGCTTTCTGCCTCAGTTTTGCTGTTGTGGGAAGTGCTTCACTCCTGGAAGCAGCAGGATCTGCCCAGAGGAGTTTGTGGCTTTTTTTCTATCGTTCCTGAGGGTGCTGATGGTGCAGGGCAGAGATGTTATCCCAAGGCAGAGGGAGCATCCCACAGGAATTCTCAGCATCATCCCTCCCCCAGGCTAATCCCCTCACCCGGGGTCTCCCCATTTCCCAGCAAGGTTCAAACCTTGCCAGCACGAGCTGGGATGGTTTTAAAGCTGATTTTTAAGCTGATTTTTATGCTGATTCCCTTTCCAAACAAGCTCTTGGGCTTAGTCCCACCAGGGTGTGTGTGTCAGCTCCAATTATTTCCTGATAGACTTGGATCAGGAACAGGGAAAAGCTTTTGTTTGGAGCCCTTGGCACGGCACCAGCAAAGTCCCTTCTCCTGCACACGAGTTTTGGGGCTGCAGAGATTTGGGTAAAAACTGAAAAAATGGAGGTTCCTGAAGCACAGAGTTTGTGGGAATGAGATGTGCAGAAGGAAGGAGCCCTTAGGAGATCTCTGAAATGGGAAATTTTTTTATTATTATATTTATTTTTTTGATCTACAGAGTTGATGTGTGCAGGAATCACATGCTCTAAATCATTTATTAAACCCCCCAAAATAGAAATATCCCAGGACCTGCAGGGCTTGGGTGTTGAGCTTGTGAAGAGAAAGGGCTGAAAGGGTCAGGATGGCCATGAAGGATGAGCTGGATGTGGAGAAAGGATTAAAATATTCCTTGTCCTGCTCCTGTACCAGCATGGATGGGCTGGGTTTGCTTGAGCTGAACTCCTTTGGGCTGAATTATTCAGGAATTGGTTTGATGGGAAGTTCAGGCCTGAGCTTCCCTCAGCCATCTGGAGGTCCGGGAGCTGCTTGAGGGAAAAAAACCTCATCAAAAACCTCAAAAAACCTCATTGGAGAGGCAAGATGGCCATGACACACCTGAACCAGCAAAAATTTGTGGCTTTTTTTTTTTTTTACTTTCTCAGCTTCTTCTCCACGTTCCTCTTGTGAATCATTTCACTTCCCCAACAGTTCAGCTGGGATAAGGCTGGAGACAGCTTGAATTGTCTCTTGCAGGGTTATTTTGGAGGAAATTTGCAGCACAAAATGCCAGCACAGTGTCCTTCCCCCTCACGATTTTAGCACATTGTTTCCTTTTCAACACCAGTTTTTCCAGGGAGGCCTCAGAGCTGGAAACCCCCACTCATCCCTGAGGGTGGACTCTGCTATATCAGGGACTGCTGCAATGCTTAAAAATGTTTTGAAAAGCAGATGAAATGAAAGCTGCTGGCACCTGACAGTTAAAAAAAAAAATATATACATAGGTGTCAAAATCCGTGGTGTTTTCTTCTCATGTTGAGGTGGGTGCTTCCACAGCCAGGAAGGTGTTGCTGGCACTGTTGCCTTCCCAAAATGTTTTGAGGCTCTAATTAAGGAATTGCCTGCTTTTCCAGGCTTTCTAGTGGGAAACATGAGGTAAAATTTTGCTTTTCTTAATTTTCTCAGTGTTCATTCCACAGGCTGAGCCTCCCAGGGTTCATCCAGGCCTGGGGCTGGTTTTTGCCACAGGGCCTGCAGTGGGAGAGGAGCTGTGGGAACGCCTGAGGAATTAAATTTGTGGGATGAAAATCCAGATTTTGGGTTCAGCATGGTGGTGAATGAGGTGTTGAAAAGCAGGGGTTTAAATGTGCTTGTATAAACCCAGATTTCCTGGGAATCAGAGGCTCAGGGGAGAAGTGGCTCATGGTTCCCAGGGTTTTCCATACCCTGTGTCCTGCTGGGATCCCTGGATCTGCAGTTTCTACCTGAAATCCCCTGGCAAGCTGGGCAAGCACCACCCTGGAATTGTCAGGGAAAAATCAGTTGGAAAATCAGCTTGTGATTCATGGGAATCACCATGATATATCTGGGAAGAAACCCTCCCAGTTTAAGGCAAGGCTTCATTGTAAAAGTGGAGTCAAACCCCACAAATGCTGACTGATAATTCTGCCCCAACCACCTGCAGAGATGTCCTGGGTTTGTGGTGGTTGTGGTTTTGGTTTTTTTGTTTGTTTTTTTTTACCCTGAGAAAACCTGCTGTAATTGTTTCCCTGTACACTCCCAAGTGATTTGTCAAAATCCCAATTGCTCCCTGGTAATTCAATATTTATGATGTCTTTATAAGGCCAGTCCCGCTCCACTGATGCCAAGGTGAGGGGGGGAATAAATTGCATGAATTTCATAAATTGGTCTGCAAAAGCTGAGCTCTCAGGGAGGATGTGAAGGCAGCAATAATTGGCTGTCCAGGCAGAGGAGATGCAGCACCTTCCTCAGCATTCCTGCCTGGATTTTGCCAGAAAATCCTGAGCCATCCCTGTTGCTGAGCAGCCCAGGCTGACTGTTTATTGTAGGGTTTCCTCTTTAATTCCTGTGTGTTCCCTAATGATGCAGCAATTTGATAAAACCAGGCAGACAGCACAAATTGTCGCATTTTGGATCTTTTTTTATCATTATTGATATTTCAGTCAGGTTCATCTCTGCCTGTGACCTTTCAGAGAGCAAAAGAGGCACTGCAGGATGGGTGGTTGGAATTATTGGATGGCAGATCATGTGTATGAAAATCCTGAAACAAAAATCTGAATAGCAAGGACTGGTTTTTATTTTATTTTTAGGACCCAAAATTTCTAGACCCGAATCCTTAGAAACTTTCAGAGTTCAAGTTTTCCAAGCCCAGTATCCTTTGGGATGGAAATTTGATCCAAAATCAAGAAGACGCCATGTTTCTTCATGTTTTATTTTTCTTAACAATTAAATGTTGTGAGATTTTCTCTTCCCAAAATTGTATCATCTCACAAAACCTCTGGGTTTGGTGGTAATGAATGGGTGATTTAACCAAATTTAATCAATCTCTGCCAAATTTTAGCACTTGAAGCTGTTGCGTGGTGTCAGATGGTAAGGGTGGGATAATATAATAATAATAATAATAATAATAATCTTAGCAATCAGAGAGGTTTTTCCCCCCCCTCTCTAGACAGTTTTAAGGGTGATCCCTTAAAGCTTCCCAGCTCCCAGCTGGAGCCACTCTGGGCTCGGAGCACCCCCTGGGTGTGATGGCAATGCTGCAGAGCCCTCACCCCTTGTCCTTTCCACATTTTTGCAGGAAGGAGACTCCCTGGGAGCCATGGAGAAGCTCTGCAGGCAGCTCACCTACCACCTGAGCCCCCACTCACAGTGGAGACGCCAGGGCATCATGAAGAGGAAGCCGCAGTCCTGGTGAGTCCCTGCTGGGTCACTGTCCCCAGGCTGGCCTCAGGGCCACCACGGGGCTGGGGACAGTGGGGAGGAGGGTATTCCACGATGGTTTTGGCAAATGTGGGAGCTGCCTGCTGCTCCCTGCAGCCACAGGAGGAACAAATCCACCGGGATGAAGGGAAGTGCTCAGAGCTGGGGTGTCCCAACCTCTCAGCTTGTCCCAACCTCCAGAGTTCTCCTTCCTCTCCAATCTCACCAGCATTTCCCACATTTATGATTCCTTCATGCTCCCCCAGAAATGTTTTCCTCTATTTCCATCTTCCTTTCCCTGTTGCAGAGGAGAGCAGCACTTCAGTGCCTGGGGAGGAGGAATGGTCTGGAAAACCTGAGCCATCCATCCTCCAAACATCCCTTGTCTCCCACACTGCTGCAAGAGCTCCTAATTAGCTGGTAATGAATGTACAGGCACGTGTCACCATACACACGGTGGCTTGCAGTTTACACAGAAGGAATTTTATTGTTCAAAATAGGGAAAAAATAATCCAAACTCCCTCCTCATCCAGCTCCTCAGCAAAGCATTCCCATCTGGTGTCATCCTGGATCCAGAGAGCTGAGAAACCTGTGGATGAGGCTGATGGGAATGGAAAGGGCTGCTTGTTTTCCTGTTGTTGGGCATTATATATTTATTATTTTTGCTTAAGGAAGCGAGAAATAGAAACAAAGCTGCAATCTGGGAGAGTCAGGATTTGTATCCAGGAGAGTTTTGGTTGTAATGGAGCTGTAGTGGGAATTAATTCAATGAAAAAAACTGGGATAGGTAAAGAGAGGGGAGGAACATGGTCACAAGAGGAAAAAAAGGACGCAAGGAAATAAAGGATTGAGAGGCCAAATAGGATTAGGAGCACATCTCCCAGGGATCTGGTTTATCATCCTCACAAAGTGCTGTCCTGAGAGACCAAAACGTGGAGAAATGGATTTCACTAGCAGTGTTACCCACATTTTTGGTGGCTTTTAAGGTGTATTGGTGGCTAAAATCTGCATTTTCCGAAAAAGCAGCAGAAACTGGGGGAGTTTGGAGCTCCCAGGCTGTGTCCTGCGGGCACACGGAGCTGTAATGACCCAGCAGCTCATTACCCTCCGGGGTTTCCTCTTAATTAGAGTAGGAAATGCTCACCCCTTATCACCCCATCAGGGCATTGTTCAAGTCACACCGCTGCTGCATCGCCGAGCTCTTTACAGCCCCCAAACTGCACGAAATCCTTAGAAATGAAAAAACTTCGAGCCCTGCTTTGTGCCCCTCTGTCTTTAATTACCAATCCCTGTCCTTAATCCCCAGCCCGGGATCAGCAGCGGTGTGAGCACAGCCTCGTGCCCGAGATTTGCAAGGCTTTATCTGCAGCTTTTCCTTGCAGCAGCCGGGAAATGGCTGGGGTTTTCCAGGGCTTTAGGAGCAGAGGTGAGGTTTTGGGATGAGGTTTTGGGATGAGGTTTTGGCTGTCAGCGAGCTCTGAAGTGACCCAGTGCCAACGTGGGCAGCTGGTTCTGCCCCAGCCAGGCTTTGGAGGGTGGGATTTTCCTGGATTTCTGGTTTAGATGCTCTTTTAGGAGGTGGCTGTGAGTTGAACCCTTTGCTGGAAGGTGAAGTCAGTCACTTGCTAAGGTCTAAATGCCATAAAACAGGGATTTTATAGAGAGCATCCTGCTCTGGGCTGGGGTTTCCAAGTGCCCTGTGCTGCTCCCAAGGGAATTGTGAGCTCCCATTCCCAGGTGTTGGCACTGCCCTGACTCATCCCTGCTGCCAGGTGTTGCAGGAACTCCCCAATATCACAGATCCACCTTTTTTCGTGTGTGTGTTGCAGGAAAAATCGCTTTCCCTCATCCACACCCACATATCCATAGCAGGTGAGAATGGGAAGCAGAGCAGCAGGAGGAGGAGGATGGGCACAGAGGATGGAGCTGATTTTTTGGCCGGGCAGTGGGGGAGGCTCTGCTTCCTAATCCCAACTCCTTCCAGGCTGGGTGTGCTCCCTAAATCCAGGCAGACATTCCCAGCCCTGGCACAGCAGCACCCAAACCTCTGCCAAATGACCTTATTTTTTTGGCACGTTATAAATCTGTCTGGCTCTCCCTCGCTGTCTCCGCGCCTCCCTCAGAATACATTAAACATCCAGGGATGAAAATCGGGGAAAGCCAACAGCAGCAGGATGAAGGCAGCCTGCTAAAGTCATTTCCCTGTGCCTGGCTCTGCCTGGGGACACGATTCCAGCCCTGGAATCTCCCTGCTCCTGGAATCTCCCTGCTCCTGCTGCTGCCAAGCGCTGGCCTTCAGCATCACAAAGGCAAACCGGGAATCAAAGCTCCTGTCATTGCTGTGGAGCACGGGCTGGGAGCGAGGAGGTGTTTCCCAGGGGAAACCATCCCTGGGGATAGCCCGTTCTGTTGTGGTAGGAATGAGCCAGGAATGCAGCAGGAAGGATGGGGTAGCGGGCATCAGCTGAAGGAATATCAAATATTCACATTGGAACTCCAAATTTACATCAGATAAACCCTTTATTTTTTCTTTTTACACACAATTCTTGTTAATGCCCCCGCACGAAGCAGGGAAAGAATTTAGGGTGAAGCAGCTCAGTTTAAATAGAATTAAATGGGACCAATCTGGACCTAAATTTGTGGATTTTTTGACCCTGCTGCTGCTCAGAGAAACCCCCAGGTGTCCACACCAGGCTGAGCCCACATGGCATTTTCTGCACTTTCTAACCGCATTTTTTGTTTCACAGCTCCCAGCCCTCGCTCGTGCAAATCCCCAAATGCTGGCACCTGGAAAGAGCCAGGAGCTGATTCTTTTCTCACTTCTCCTGGGTTTTCCAGATGGTTTTCCTTAGCTCCAGCCCATTCTTTTCTTTGCCACTTGTCCTTTCTGCTGGTGACACCTGGGACTCAGCCTGAACTCCTTTCGCCCTCTGATGTGAAATCATTAGAAATCACCTTGAAAATAGCAGGAAAATGAATTATTTGGGACAGCTTTTGGGAGTGTGGAGGCTCTGTGAGGCTGTGGCAGATTTAACCTCTGGATACCTGAGGATTGGATGTTCTCCATGGCATTTGGCATCCAGTAGCAGAGACCTGTTAGAACAGAAGGTGTTTGGATTTACAGAGGTTGAGCAGCCTTATTTTGATGGCAGGAATGATCTTTTAGCATCCCACTCCTGATTTCAGCAGGGGCACAAAACATTTCTGTCCTGCAGGAATGCTGGGTGCAGGGCTTTCATGTTGGCAGTGCCTGCTTGCATTGCTTTACAAAGGAAAAAAAAAATTTAAAAATGAGTTTTCATGGTGGGAGAAGCCCTTTGGAGAACAGAAAGAGAATGTTTGTGGCTGGAAATCCTCCTCTGCTGTGGCAGCTGGTGGGCGAGCGAGAGAAGTTGGAGCTCCTGCAACAAATGGTCCCTTCAGAGCATCCAGCACAAACCCAGGAGGTGGGAGGAGGCTGGAGCAGGGTCTCCTGGTCATTAAAATCCCATTTATGTGTGTGTGTGTGTGTGTGTGTGCGTGCTGGAGCTGCTGCAGGAGAGCAGAAAATGTGGGAGCTGGAGCCTCTGGGATGTGTGTGTGGGTGATCCCTTCTCCCTGTCCCCATGGGATGCCATTCCATGGACATTCCACAGCTGTCCCAGGGAGCTGTGGGGACAGAGGATGCTCCAAATGCTTAGAACTCAGTGATTTGGGGTGGTGATGTAGTTTTCCACCTTTTACAGTGGAAAACAGGCAATTCCCAAACCTCTCTGCTCTGTCCAGCGTGGCCAGAGGCTCTGAGGGTGGAGAAAAGCAAAGTTCTGGTTCCAGGTGGCTTTTCAGGTTAGGATGCTCAGCCCAGGCTCAGAGGCACTCTCTAATAAATGTCTTCGTGTGATGGGAAGGCCTGAAGTGAAACAGAAATGATCTAAGATTTTTGGGAGAGAGAGTGGAAACCTTTCGGGAGACACCTTTGGTTTGGTGGAGTTCACACAGGGCTCAGCCAGCGTAATAAATTGGGAATATTTTCTGTGCTTTGGCAGAAATGTTTGGGAATTTGTAGTGCTGAAGAGCAGGAGGGGGCTGGTCCCAGCAGGGCTGTGGGATTTGGCTTTTCCCCACAGAGCAAATGAGGAACTTTGATGGGGTTCAGGGCACACAAAGAGGAAAAAAAGGAACTTTTTGAGGTACCAATAAGGAGTTGGGAGAAAAAGTTGGATGTAATTTTATCCCAGGAATGCCCTTTTCATCACCTCTGTCCTCCTCACCTCACTCTCCTCCATGGCCATGGGGCATTTCCTCCATCTGCCCAGTTTGGATTTTTATAGCTACTCAAGATGTGGCTTTTCTCTTTCTTTTATGGCTGGGCTGGGAACAAACCCTGATGTGCCCTGTCAGTTGCTCTGTTCCCTCCTCACCATGCTGCTCTGGGCTGCTGCCCCTTGAGTTTATTCCCTTTGGCACATGCCTGGCTGCAGGCACAGTCCCTGCTGTGTCTGTGCTCTCTCATGGGCTGGGTGACTTCCAAGCTGCTCCTTTGCTTTGTGGAAAATCCATTTTCCAAGATATCTGAACGGGAGCAGCATTTGGGGCTGGTCCTTTGCATGTGCCTGGCTGGGATTTGGGATTTTTTTGTGGAACCCCAATGGATGGGTTTGAATGGGGTGGGCAGGTTAAACCTGGGTGCCCAAGCTGCTTAAAGGGAAAATCCCAACCCACTGAAGCTGGGATGCAGCTCCCTGGAGCTCCTTGTTATGTAGAAATTCCAATTAATTTCTTCTCCGAAAATGCTGTTTAATGTGCAAACATCTCCTCTGGCAACCCTAGGGTTTTGGGACCATGCAAAAACCCTGGTGAAATGTTTTGTTCTGGTGGGAATGGTGTGTGATGTTGGAGGGGAGAGGAGGAACAGGCCAGCACAGGCTGAGTGGGAAGAAGGGAAGGACTCCATCCAGCTGGAGATGGATTTCTTGAATGAGAGAGGAATTAAAAAAAAAAAAAAGAAATAAAAAAAAGAAAGCTGTGTCATTTTAAAGTCGATAATGTACAGCACTAAGAGGCTTTGGTGTTAAATAATTCTCTTTTCAGGCTAGTGGGGTATAAATTCAGGGTGTTGGGGTGTCCCTGGTTTGCACTTTATCCCTGGCTTGGGGAGGGGGTGTCAGGCAGGGAGGGATGGACCTGACAGTGCACGGGGATGTCCTGAGCTCCTCCCAGCTCAGCAGCCCGAGTGTGCCAATGTTATAGCAAAACAGAGGCTGAAAACCAACCCAAGGAATTCCTTTTCCACCCAGTTCTCCCTGCTGGATGATGCTGAAGGGCCCAAAAGCACAGAGAACTCAGGACAGGCCATTAAACCCCACAGTTCAGGCTCCAGAGGCTTGGAAGGAAAATTCTCTGATGCTTCTGGTTGAGTTTAAAGAGTCAGAGACTTTTGGCAGGATGAAAATGGGGCTAAGCTGTGAACAGATGAAATGCCTGGTGTGGGGGGAAGGTGGAATGCTGCAAATCTGGGGGAGTAAAGATCTGTGAGGGCTGTGGTTGAGAAATAATTCTGCAATGTGTGACTTGTGGCAATTAAAGGAACTGCCACCATCGTGGGATCATTAAGGCTGGAAAAACCTTCTGAGATCAAGTCCACCACTAAGCCAAGAACACATCTCCACATCCTCTAAATGCCCCCAGGTATCCTTTAAATAACTTTAAAGGATAAAGGGAGTTATTGTTGATGATATTCTGGGAAAATCTGATTTTTCCTGTGCCTGTTGCAGTGGAAGTTGTAGGATCTGCCCCCTGCTTCCTGGAAAAACTGAGCAAACCACACAAAGCAGGTGCTGAAATCACTCCTTGCCACTATTTGGCCACCAGACCAGCAGGTTTGGGGTGGAATTGAGTTCTTTTTCCAGCTGAGTTTGGCTGGGGGAGAGGTTATCCCTGCCCATGGAGAGGCTGCAGCTGCTGGCACACCTTGCCCAGCCAGGAGCTGGCATTAACCAAGACCTGCATTTGAAGCTGAGCTGTGAATAATTCATGGCCACTGAAATGCCACCCGGGTTTGGTGGCACAGGGCTGGCACATCCAGGGGGGACTTCAGGTTTTCCACTGGCTCAGTGTGTAAAATGAGCCCTTCCCTGCTCCTTGTCTGGATTGCCCCAGAATTGAAAACAATTGACCCAAACTGCAAACACCATTCCCCCCACACTGATGAATACTGACCCTGACAAAATCTCGAATTGCTTTTGCTGCTCCCGTCAGCCAGAAATGCTGGAAAATAAAGCAGAAACAACCTGAGCTTGGGTTGGGCTGATTTAGAGCAGCAGGACACTCCTCTCCACTGAGTTTTCCCTCACACTTTTGCTGCAGCCTTATAACCTCAAGTTCTTAAGGCACTACCTGGGGTTTTAAACCTCGATTTCTAGCCACCCTCATCCTCCTCTTTCCTCTCTCCTCCTGCAGCTGAGTCAAGGAATAATGGTGGTTTTCCTCCCCTCCCACCTCCTTGCACTTGGGTGCTTGTGCCTCCTTAAATGTGTTTTTTAGTCCAGTGCTTAATTAGAAAAGGCCTTTGATGGTGAAAAGTGTGGGGTTTTAATTTATTTTTTTGGTAGTAATTACTCCTCTGCTTCTGGGCAGAGTGGAAATGAGATTTTCCATGGACACATGGCGGGGATTATTTAAATCCATCCTCACCACTCGGGCTGCAGGGCTGGGAACCAACCGGTAGAAATTGTTATTAAACGAGGGAATCAGCTGGGAAAATAATTCATCCCTCCTGCTTGGAAGTGGTCCAGACATTCTGTGATGATTTGTTTTGTCTCAAAACAGACACTGACTCCTTTTTTTTGGGTGGTGAGGGGCAATCTGGGGCCTGGATGCTGCTCCATGGGGGAAAGGCATGGAGCCCATTTAATCCCCAGCCAGCCCAGCCTGGCTGTCACCCCGGGCTATATTTCCCAATTAAGACCATCAAGCTCGATGATGAAGCTTTGATAGGCGCTCTGTACATTTATTTTATTTCCCCAGCCCTTTCAGGCGGTGAATGAAGGTGTTTAGTGAGCTCATCCATCACTTTAACTCGGTGAAGTCCCACCTCCCACTGCTGCTGCTGCTGCTCTCTTTGAATGGAAATACCGCTTTAGAATAACGCTGCAAATGGGGACGGCGACAGCGGGGGGCTGTGTCATCACCAAGGGGTTCTATCTGTCCCCTAAGAGTCCCCATGGGTGGCACAAACTGGGCTCGCCCCCTTCCACTCCGACCCTTCATCCTCACACACCCCTTGGCTCCTGGGAGATGGGGTGGAGGAAAACAAACCCTCTGGAGCATCTGAAGCACAGAAGGTTCTTTTGCATCTCAAAAGGGGATTTTGGCACCTCTAGGAAAAAGTCCAAAGCCCCTGGACCCATTCAAGTTTTTCCAGGCATTGCCAGCTTGTGTTTTGACACATCCCAGTGGCAAAGGAGCCCCAAGGCTGATCCCTTTTGTCCAGCCCAGGGTGGCAATATGTTCTTGCAGGTGTTTTACTCTCCCCTTATCCAGGATTAGCGCCAGGCTGGGGAGCTGGGGGTTTTTTTCTGGATGAATCCACCCTCGTGTGCTGCAGTCACTCCTCTCGTGCCCTGGGGAATGAGGATTATCCCTGGGCAGCTCCTGGCCTGGCAGAAATGCCCATCTGGAGCCAGTCCTCTCCTGCATTCCCTGCTTTCATCAGCTGCTGGCTCACGCTGGCCCCTCCAGTGGGGCTCGTTATCCCAAAGATGATGAGCTGGAGATTTTGGGGGCAAAAAAAAAAAAAAAAAAGGCGTGTGTTGACATAATAATATGGACATAATATGGACAAATCACTGGAGAAGATTTGTTGTTGGGCTGATCTCTGCAGCAGCGTTCCCTAAACAGCCAGCTCAGAGCACAGTGACACAAACCCTCATCACTGGTGGGTGCAGAGCAGAGAAAAAGGCAAAATATTTGCATTTGGAGGGCCTGTGTTGGAGCAGAGAAGCCAAACAGGCAGCCAGGGAAAATCTAGGGAAGGTTTTTTGTAGTTTTCCTGCTTGTCCAGCAGAATTTGCCGTGCCTGGGGATGGGGGAGCTGGGCAGTGTTTGGCTGCTCAGAGCACAGGATCACATCCCTGCTCTGCTCGACCAGCCAGCCCCACCTCTGCTCCCTGCTCTGTTTGCATCTTTGGGGGCAGCTGGAGGCTGAAATCCCCCCATCAGCAGGGAAATAACCTGCCAAAAGCAATGGAGTGCTGGGAGAAGAGGGAGTTTGCTCTGGGCAGCTCAAGCTGTTCTCGTTGCCTGGATTTTTCCCTTTGTTTGGCTTTGCAGTAATGGCTGCAGCCGCTTTCTGCTGCCCCTGGGCTCAGGGAAGGGGATTTAAAATGAAATAACTGCACCAAAAACTCTGCCCAGCAGGAAAGGCAACCCACAGGGTGCCAGAAATTCAATTTCAACCTCTGCTGCAGTGACAAAGGAGAGAGGTGCTGAGAAATCCTCTCATTGGAACAGAAGATGAAAAAGCCACCCAAAAAATCCTTTTTTCTTTTGAAGCCAGTAGCAGTGGGTCAGGTTGTATCCTGTTATTCCTCACTGGAGGGTAGCTGAGGGGACAATGGTGGCTCTGTTCTGAGGGAGACCCAGTGTTTGGTGTTAATGTGAAGCAGATGCACCCCAGGGTTGGAATTCTTAGCACCGGGGCTCTCCTTATCCTGAGGCTGCCGAGTCCCAGGGACCCCATCCCAGCCCCTGGGAGCACCGTGGGCCCCTGCAGGGAAGCAGGATGGCCACAGGAACACAAGAGTTTGCTTGGCCAACTGAACACCTGGGTGTTGAAAACCAGCTGAAACAAAGCTTTTTTGGCTCGATAGATGTACAAATTCTGATTAAAAACTGGCCAAATGTCAGGTGAGAGGTTCTTGGCTGCCTCACTGTGTCCATCTCCTCTTCCTTTGGCTGCTGCAGCTCCTCCAGCACAAATCCCTGGATGTTCCTCAGGATGTCCTGTGCTCTGGGGGGCTTCCTGACCTCCTGGATGTGGCTGGAGGCCACCAGCCCCACATGGGACATCACAGACCCATCCCATGGGTTCCTGTCCCCCCAAACCAGCCGTGCCCAGGGTCAGGAGCTGGAGTTTCCCCTTTGATCCATCCCTGAGCGTGACAGGAGCTGTGTTGGGCTTCACTTTGGACACCAGAGCTGCTGGGATTTTGGTAGGAAGGGCAGGATTTGGCTGGGAATAAGGTCCTGCCAAGGATTTGGGGGGGAAAAGGGAAAAACAGGCAGTGATGGCAGCCCCTGGCTCTGGAAAAAATCCCTTCCCAAGGAGGGAGGGGGACAAGCAGGACCCTGGGAGCTGGGCTGGCTGCTGCCTCTCGTGCTCTGGCTCTCATCAGAGCAAGAGGGGACCTCAGCCTGCCTAAACTCTTCCAAATGTGATCTGTGCTCCAATAAAATAAACATTTTAGGGAAAGCCAAGCCCCAGGCACACATTTTGGCAGCTGATCACTCCCTAATTGCAGGAAGAGCAGTTGGAAGAGGGTTTTTTTGTTGGTTTTTTTTTTTGGTTTCTGATGAGAAAACTGGGCTGGAGGATCAGAGTTGAAATTTCTCTCCCCACATCTCCCCACCCCCAAAAATTCTGGGGTTTTCCCCTTTGTATGAATGGAATTCAACTTATTTCAAGGAACAGGAAACACAAAGAGCCTCTGCTAAGTGTGAACCTCAAACCCTCAGCGAGGGCCTGGATACAGGGACTTCTCCACATTTCTTTCCTGTTTTTTTTGTTGTTTGACAATATCAGGGGCAGATTCAAGGCCTGGGAGAAGATTTTGGTGAATTTGAGCCGTTGCCTCTCAGGCCTGGCTGTTCCTGGGTGTTTCCCCCATCCCAAAACTCCTGGGGCTCTGGAGTGGGATGGAGATAATTAACACCAGCTCTAATTTCCATTAACGTGGCAAAACTCAGTTTGTGGTGAGGGGACAGAGCAGGAGCAGCCACACTCTCCCCTCATTTTTGGGGTCACATCCAGACTGTTAATGGGGTCATTCCTTCCAAAAATCAAACAAAGCACCAACAAAACCAAAGGGAGAGGCTGGAATTATGGATTTTAGGGAAATCTCCATCCTGCTTTTCCAGAAAAGTGCTGGAAACTGCCGTTCTCCATCACATCCCTCTCCCTTTCTTTTTCCTCCTCTTCTTTCACTTTTTTTACACATGTTGGCAGCCAGTTGGGTGTTTTTATGAGCAAATTATTAGGAATTTCTTTTCCTGTGGCCTCTTCCCTTTGGACACTGAGGGCTGTAAATGGATTTAAAGGTTCTTTTCCTAACCAGCCCTGCTTCCACTCTCCCTAGTGGGGAGTTGCTCATGTAAATCCAACATGATTTGGGTACTTTTGTATCTACCCAATCATAAAAGTCCCTTTCCAAGAGCCTTTCCAGCCTTTTTTTTCCCCCTCTTGTGCTAGAATTTGAAGAAAATGCTGTTTGTTTTATGGCAAACTCTCATTTATTGTAACACAAATCCTTATTTTGGGCCAATTCTCTTCCAGGGAGTCATTTCCAGAAGCAATGAGCCCAACATGTTTTCCTTTGAATTGCTGATTGTTTTTCTCTGGGCATTTGTGCAAATTGCCTCTCCTGCAAAATCCAGGTTCTATCAGCTGCAGCTCCTTATTCCACTGGAGTAGAGTTTGCTGGGAAAATTCCAACAATTTCTGTATAAAAACAGAGGTTTTGGAGCAAATTATATCGTTGGGAGGGTGATATAAATACATTTTATTTTGGGGAGGATGGGATAGGAAAATGGAGCTCTCCAACAGCAGGAGATTTACTTTTTTTTCCCCCACTAAATTAAATAGAGTTATAATTATAGCAAAGCATTTTGATTGCTCCCAAGTGCTTATTTTTAGAATTTTGTTTAGCAGGAAATAAAAACAAATTGAGAGGGGGAAAATGATGGTTCTGAAACAGAGCAAGGACCTTTCCCTTCCCTTCCCATCCCAAGGCAGGCCCCTGGAGCAGGAGCTGCATGCAAATGAGCTGCTAATTGTCCCTGCTGGAGATATCGATAGGTGGGGATAACAGAAATCCAATTTCTGAGCAGCTCCTGGCTTTTCATGGGGTCCCTTTGCTGAGGGACACTGAGGGGCTGTGGCACAGGGGGACAAGGGTGGGACAGGGGGGTGAGGGTGGGTGGCATTTCCATGGGATCATCCTGGGAAAGCCCTGCCAGGTCAGGGAGTCCAGCATGAGCCCAGCACTGGGGTGACACGGTGAGGTGACACTGTGGGGTGACACTGCTCTGTGGGGTGACACTGTGAGNAGGTGTCCCTGCTCTGTGGGGTGTCCCTGCCCTGTGGGGTGACACTGTGGGGTGTCCCTGCTCTGTGGGGTGTCCCTGCTCTCCAGTGTCTGTCCCTTTGTCCCACAGGCCGAGGTGAAGGCCTTGGGGCTGCTGGGGGTGGCCAACCCTCACCCAGGGATACAATCCCTTCTCCTTGCTGTTTGTATCCGGAGTTTTAGGCTCTGATCCGTGTCTGCCCCCACGGAGGGGCTGGGACGGGGTCCCTGTGGGTCCCTTCCAGCCCAAACCATTCCATGGATCCATGGATCCAGTACAGAACTGTCAGCCACATCCTGACTCTGATCCTTCTGCTGGCCAGGATTTATGGATGGAGACCTTCCACAAGCCCAGAATTCCCTTTTCCCACCAAACACCCCTGGCATGGAGGTGGGGCAGGCCTGGAGCTTGGTGTGGAGCTGTGGGAACAGGGATTTGGGGATTTGGGGATTTGGGGAGCTGTGAGAGCACTGAGCAGCACAGGAGGTCACTGTGGGGATCCTGCTGCCAGAGGGAGATTCAGGGACAATTTTAGCATTCCCTCCAGGTTCACTCTTAGGATGCTTCAAAATTCCTGTGCTGAATCCAAGGAGCAGCCCAAATATTTGGGGATTTTTTAATGGAGATGCTGTTTAGGGTTGTGATTCCCACAGAGCATTCCCAGCAGGCACAATCATTTTATAAACATATTAATTTTGATGTCACATTTCAGGGCCAGAATGAGGAGCTCCAGGCTGAGCAACCTGCCCTTCCTACCCTCCAAAATCCAACACTTTGCAGGAGGAACAGGCTGGAATTTGGGTAGCACAGGAATGATGTTGCAACAGGGATGTCTGGAGTTTATGACATGAAAAGTGCAAACCTTGGCAAAACTGGGAAGGCTCTTGGAACAAGAAGAGAGCACAATAATTAATCCCCACTGGTGCTTTCTTAACAGCAAAGACTTAAGAATTTTTAATGAATTTATTGGTAAGCTCAGAAGGAGCTTTAAAGTTCCATATTTTGAAATTTATGTATTTTAAAAATCCTCTTTACCCTGAGAATTTCTGAGGAGGGAAGCCTTTCCAAGCTGTGGGGAACAGAGGCTTTAAACTGTGCTGTTTATAAACCTTTTTTTATAAACCTTTGTGACCACAGAGCTGGAGCAGCTCAGGAGCAATCCCAGCAGTGCCCACACTGGGTGTGTGTAAAATTCAGTTAAAAAAAATGAGGATGAGCCCAAAGGAGGAATTTTCTGGCTCTAAATTTTGGAGAATTTGGCAAGTCAAATTTTGGTCACCCCATTTGGGTGAATTGCAGAATTTTGATTGCTCCTCAATTTCAGTTAGCCCAGAGCAAATTTTTTATTTATTTATTTTCAAATCCTACCATGACTTTGGATGTTCTCAGCCACAGCAGTGGCCTGTCCACTTGGGACCTCCCACAAAGTCTTTGATCTCAGGGATATCCCATGGCTGGAGGTTAATTTGAGCTCCTTTTATCCCCTAAGAATTCAGTCTTTCAGCATCAGGAGGTGTCCTCAGATCCTTCATTAAGAGGGGTGAAAAAAAGAGCATTTAATTCTCATTTCTGTTTTATTAATACTCATTATATGGATATATTTTATATGTATATAAAAGATAAAGTAATACAGGCTATTCAATATGCAATATGTTATTATCTAAGTCACATTCCCTCTTTCAGCTAAATAATTGTATTTCTTTGTCTTGATTCCTCCTCTGAGGGTGGGGATTCTCAACCCTTTACTTAAAATTATCACTGAATTTGCAGCATTTGTTTGTATTCCTTCCTTTCCCAAATCTCTACTCCAGTGTTTGACTGCCATCATTTGGAGCAGGGATTTTGAAAAAGACTTTAATACTGATCCTTGCTACGACCATTATTTCAGGACAAATCTTTTATCTCAGGATTTTGCCTTTTTTTTGTTGTGTTGGATTTTTTTGGGTGACTCATTACATCCAATAATGCTTCACTGACATTTTCATAAATAGTTTTCTCACCAGGTGTCTCTACAAATTTCTTGCTGTAATTCCTCACTCTCTGGGGCTGCCTCTTCATTTTCCCTGAGCTGTTCCTTTGCAAGGAATTGGGCTGAACATCCCAATTTTCCTTCAGAACACAACACAAGTCACGATTTGTGCAGTGCTTGAGAGCAGTGCCATGAATTTAAACCAGGAGGAAACCCCTTTCTTTTAATTCCCTTTGATCTAAACATCAATATTCCTGTTTATGACAACATTTTCTGATCTGCTTCCATGGCAGAGAGCTTTTAGCTCAGCGTGAGTGTGGATAAATCAGCATCCTGCCAGTGTGTGAGCTTAGTGAAGGGCTCTATTCCCAATCCTGGTGTTATATTGGGCAAAACCCCAGCTGGGGGGGAAAAAAAATCAGTGTTTTCCCTATGGAACAGCCTTGTAAAATGTGAGGATGAAACCAAGTGGGTGTAACTGATCCCTCACTAAAGCTCAGAGGGATTTGTTTAATGGTTAAGATTTTCCTCCTGAGATTTGGGGCCAACTTTTCTGGCAGGGCTGGGAGCTTTTCCAGCTGTTTGTTAACATAAATATCCCCCTTATTTCCATGTTCTGGCTCAGAATAGCCACGGGACTGGTTGGATAAAATCCTGTTTGGGGTTTGTTTGCTTGGTTCCCCAGGGACAGGAGGGCAAAGCCTCCCCCAGGACCAGCCCAGGGCCACCCTGACCCGGGGATTCAGGAGATCTTTGTGCTCATCAGCAGGGTGAAAAGGCAGCTTGTACAAGAGAATCAATCTGTTCCACTGGGTATCAGCTAAATCCCTCTCAGGGGGAAAGGATAGAACCCCAGGGAGAAATCCCCTTTTCCTGGCTGGCAGAAATCCTGTACACACTCCAAGGGAAAGAACAAATGTGCAGCAATACTGAAAGCAGCTGAAAACAGAAAAAACAAAAGAGTTGTCCTGAAGCTGTCCCCATTCCCCCTTTGTTATCTCCTTAACTTTGCTTGTTTAAAGCCACACCAGACATCCATTACAGGAAAAAATGGATAAAACCAGGATCAAGCCCTGGATGTGTTTTAGCAATGCTGTTAAATGGTTGTCACTGATTCACAGGGGTACTCTGCTTTATTTGGGAGTGAGATGTTGCTTTGGTGCTCAAAGGCTGCAAGACAAGAGGAATTTGGGGTGTTTTTGCTGGGCAAAACTTGTTACTGAGGCATCACCTTGGTCCCACATGGGGCTGCTCCCAAAAAATGATGTGGCTGTAGTTATCCAAGAGAAGCAGCTGCCAACACCAAATTACAGCTCTGGATTTGGAGTAGCTCTGGGTTTAACTGGCACACAACTCATGGGCATGGATTTTTGGGGTAAAGCTCCCATTTTCCCCCTTCTTTGGAATCTCTGGGCAGTCACCCCGTCATGGGCAGCTCAGAAAAAACCCTCCCAGAGGAGCCAGAGCAGGAGCATCACAGAATTCTCCACAGCTTCACATTCCTTGGCCAGCTTAGGAGACACCAGAGGCCACCGAGCTGACACAGCAGTCACAGGGCTCCTTCCACCTCCTCAGGTATCCAGGATAATTCATTAACAAAACATCCTCAGCACCTGGTTTGCCAGCAGGGCTTTGCTGGAGATAAATTGACCTGTGAAACTCCAGCCTAGCTCATGCTCATAAATCTCTGAGACTGTGAGAATTAATGTATTTATCTGAGGGTTTCTTGTAGGGCTCATCTCCTCTGTGGTGAGGCTGAGGAGAGAACAGGTCTCACACACTGGCAATGAGATCAAACCACCCTGGAGGTGTCTGTTCTTCCTTTGCTAAGCTTGGGGTCTCAGTTTCCCACCTGTGCAGCTGAGAGGACAAAAAACGTGTCCTCCTGCTCAAAGAGCTTCCTAGTGGGAAATGTCACACAGCAATTCCTGCCTGTCTAATCAAGGGCATCCTCACCCTTTTAAAACCAGCAGGAAAGGCTCTGAAAAGCCAGGATAACCTCTTTATCCCAGGAGCTTTGCACTCCTGAAGGATGGGGTTTGAATGTGGGCTCCTCATGAAGCAGCCTTGGAATGTCTCAGTGACCCCCAGCAGCACAGACACCCTAGAGAAGAGCTGCTGCATGTCCTCTGTGGGACAATACCCTTTTCCTGACCCACAGATAGGGCAACTGAGAGGTGTTTTAAAAACTTTTATTCCATTTTCAGTCTCATGTGAAGGGTGAGACAATGCAAGTGTTATAATTCACACTGTCACAATCAGAAGCCAGCTATTTTTTAGTTACAATACATTATAAGTGTTTCTTATATCAGCTTTTTGCCATGCCATGCCTTAAAGCCAATCATCTAAAACTACCCCTTGTGGGTCCCACCACAGTGCATCTTTCACAGCTCTATTTCTCTAAAGTATCCAGTCTGATTTGCAAGGCTATCTTTTGAAACTTGTTTCTAGTTCTATTTCTCTCTCAACAATGTCTGTCCTATTCCATGGCATTTCTAAGTCAGCATTTCTTATCTCAAGGTTTGCATACAGATGCACACACTGTGTGAGCCTTCTGTCAGGCTCTGAGAACTCCCTACAAATCCATTTCCCAGTCCTACATCAATCCCAGCTGAAATCCTCCACGAAACCTCCCCAAAACTCCTTGTTGGACAATATCCTTTTCCTGCCCCAGAGATGGAACAACTGAGATGCATTTTGAAAACTTTTATTCCATTTTTAGTTTCATGTGAAGGGTGAGACAATACAGAGAATTCACAATTAGAAGCCAGCTATTTCCTAATTATAATACAATTATAAATTATAATACATTATATAACTTTCTACAAATCCATTTCCCACAACTCCTGTCCTTGCCTGTGGGTTCTCTGTGTTTATTTTCTACCTCTGTCAAGGTCTGGATTGAAGGCACTTGAGACAGTAGTTCATGTTGGGACTCAGGTGTTGATTATTTCTTATCAGTGAAACAGCCTCACAACCGTGAGTTCTGCAGCCTTTCATTAGAAGGCACAAAATGGCAAACTATCTCTTGTTACAAGGTCTTTTAAGACTAAACTATCCAGTTAAGAACTGACATCTAGATTATTTTCCCTTTTAACCCAATAACTGATCCCTAGAAGCCCGCAGTATGGACTTTTCTGCCCAATTACAAAACATCACCCAAACCCATGAAGAAGAAGGAGGAAGAAGAGGGTAAAGAACAACCTGCCTCCGCCCTAAAACCTCCATCTTGCTTCATATTTATTTCTATATTCTAAAACCCCAAACTCTAAGTTTTCCACCCTGTGGTATTACACACTTCTAACCAACTCCACACCCGTAATCCCAGTGCTGTTAATCAATTTTGGAAGCCTTCTGCACAGCCTCAGGTCACTTGCAGTGTTCTCTGTGCCTTTCAGCACAGAAAGTTGAAAATTCTCAGCATCCAGAGTAGGAGTGACGGGGGTAGGACGGTCAGGACGGACGGAGACGAGAGATCTCTGCAGCCAGGTCTGGAACTTGGGGTTCATTGCCAAGGGCCTGGGTGCAGGGAGCTGCTGGGAGCTGCCAGCCACAGCTCAGAGCAGGCCCCAAAGAGGGAAAGAGAGAGGGAAAGAGAAAAAAGGCAAGAGCATGGTAAGGAGGATGAGACAGAGCACAAAAGAGCAAAAGAGAGAGAAGTTCCCGTTACAATACCATAAATCTTCTTCTGTGTTGAGTATTCTAATTCTCACTAACCAATCTATCCTATAGCATTTACATACAGCCTATAAGAATCATTACATTACCATACTGTGTTACATTTTAAACCCTAAAAACTGCTCTTTGCCCCCCTTCTGCCCAGCTAGTAGGGTCTGCTCTGACCCTTGGACCTGTCTGCAAGCAGAGGGTATTGTTCCATCAAAAGGGGATTACTTTCAGCTGGCCATACCATTGTTTTCCAGTTGTCCAGTAACTAAGGTATCTCAAAGCTTGCTTTCATTTCAATCTCACTTATAGTTTCCATATTCTCAAAATCTTTTGCCAGGCAATCACATTTATAAGGCTTTCCTGTTCCATCCTTCCCAACATCCATGCTTCCAACACTTGGGAGCAACTTGCCCCCAAATGGAGCCACCCCCCACATTAACCCCATCCTCACCTCCCCCCACAGCTTGAAGGCCGTGCTGATGGGGAAGCCCCAGGACAACACCGTGGACTTGTCAGGCATCCCCCTGACCCTGAAGGACCTGGAGAGGGTGACGTCCTACCTGGAGCACAGCTCGGAGCACATCGACACGGTGGAGCTGTGCTTCACCGAGCTGACGGACGAGATGCTGCTGCAGCTGCTGCCCGCGCTCTGCGGCCTGCCCCGCCTCACCACGCTGGCCCTCAACGGCAACCGCCTCACCAAGGCCATCCTCAGGGACCTCACCGAGACCCTCAAGGACCCCAAGAAGTTCCCCAGCGTCACCTGGATCGATCTGGGTAACAATGTGGATATTTTCTCGCTGCCCCAACCCTTCCTGGTCAGCCTGAAGAGGCGCTGCCCCAAGCAGGGGAATTTGCCGACCATCCTGGAGTTTGGGGAGGGGCAGATCAGTGATTTGGAGGGGCAGGAGGGGCTGGGGGACAGCCAGGAGGAGCTGAGGGCTGGGCCAGGCCAGGCTGGCAGCACGGACTGGGAGCAGATGGACAGAAGGGCCGAGGCTGGGGAGCTCCCTGGCCCAGAGCAAGGTGCTGCCACACCACAGACATGATGTCCAGCCCTTGGGTGGGCACCTTGAGCAAGGATGACTTAAAACCTCAGAGCTGGGGGGCTCTGCTCCCACTCCTGGCTGCTCCAGGAGTCCCAGCTGCTGCCTTCCCCCTGTGCCACGAACGTCAGTGATTTTCTTCTCAAAGAACACATAAAAGTGATCACGTAGAGTGTTTGTATTTTCTAACAGCTGGCCAGGTGTTTTGAAGCATTAGTGGTGTGCTGTGCTTTTGGCTCTCTCAGAAATGCATCTCCAAGGGGCTGCAAGACCTCAGAAGGGCAAGGAAAGGGAGCAGGGAGGTGCCCAGGCTGTGCAGGAAGGGCTCCCTTTCCTCAGTGCTGGATCTCAGCTGCTCCCCACGTGGGATGGACAGACAGCAGCCACCCCAAAGGGACCTGCCTGGGATAAACCTTCAATCCTTCCCACTCCTGACTTCAGGAATCACTGGTGAGAGGCATGGCTGCTGAGACACAACAAAAACCTGCTAACACACAAAGCAGGGCTCAAAATTCTGCTCACACACCAACCAGGGGTGTTCCTCTCACTACTGTGAGCCCAGCCCAGAGGGAGAGCTTTGTTTTCCTGGGGCAGGGTTAAATCCCAGCCTGCAGCGTGCCTGGACATCACCCTCACCTCCAGCCTTACCAAAACCAGGCTGGCACCTGTGCCTGCCCAGGATTTATCCAGTAAAACCCAGTTTCCCACCAGCTCTAAGAACTCCTGAGCTTTTAATGGGAGCATTTGATCCATTCTGGGAGGGACACAAATCCTGGAGTGAGGGCTCAGGAGCCTCACTGACAAAAAGAGACCACGGTACTGAAGGGTTAAGAAAGGTAAAACAAGCCTGGGGTTCATCCCCTCTGTCACTGCCACACAGCCAGCTGGGATTTAAAGCCCCAGAAAACCTTGGGGTCATTGGCCATGGCTGTTGCCCCCTGGACCAGAAGTGCTTTGTTCCTGAAAGGTTCCAGTTTTTTCTTAGACAAGGCTTTGGGTTTATTTTCAGTGGGAAATGGATCAGCCCAGAGCAGCAGTGCTGGAATGTGCACTTTGGCTTTTTGGAACCAGAATTTCATTGGATCCCAAAGCTGGGGGAGGGCAGGAAAGTGGGGAAAGCTTCCTCTCCTTTGTGTTCCATGGAGCAGAGCTGACTCCCTTTGCAGAGGGAGCCTCTTTGGCCCAAGCTCTTCCCTGAGCAGCTCCCAGCAGTGACTCCAGTTTGGCTTTTTTTGGGTGCAAACAGACTTTTGGTCCCATTGGCTCTGTCCATTTTTCCAGAGGGGCTTCAGGCTGCCAGTGGTTGTTTGTCCTCCATTTGCAAGAAGGTAACTTAGAAAAAACTCTGCTACTTTTAATACATTTGGCAACAGTCAGTATGATTTGCATGTATCCAAGCCTTTTTTCCTTATTGGTTTTTTTTGTTTGTTTGTTTGTTTTTTTGGATTTTTTAAAAATTCTAACTCTTTCCAACAGGCATGAAAAAAACCCCCAACTTTCCAGTGAATATGGAATATTTCTGTTTGAAATAAAGGAGCTATCCATAAACAAAATAAATGATAATGTTTAATAAAGACCCAGTGTTGAATTTTCCCTCTGTCCAGGTTGAATGCCCAGGAAAAACAGAGGACAAGGCAGTGCTGAGAGCTGCTGCTCTGGATTCTTCAGGAGGCTGGAGAAATAAAGAGCTCAGTTTATGGGCTGGATTTATCAGGGTGAGCATAAAGTGGACACAGAAACATCATAAAAGAATCTTTAAATTTTGAAATATTGCCAAAATAAAATAATGTGGGAGAAAGGAAGGCTGAGAGTGGGGTAGTGCTCCACAGGGTGTTTATCTCCTGAAGGAAGAAAGGCTGTTTGTTGCAGCAGGGGCTCTGTCCCAGCAACAAACCATGGGAGCCAAGGAGTTGGGGGAACATAGAGGGATTTAATCCAGAACAAGATTTCTCTTTGCAGGAAAAAAGAAAAAAGAAACTGCAGCAATTCCTTCTTTCTACCCAGGTACCTCAGGTCTGGGCTCTGCTCCTCATGCACAGCTCAAGCCTCTCTGCCTTTTTATATTATTTCAATCACTATTTCAAATTTCAAAATCATTATTTCAAAGCTCCTTGCTGCAAGGTTTTTATTCCCTGCTAAGTATTTGCACAGGACTCAGGGCCTGAGGAGCTGCCTGGACCCCCCAGTTCACAAATTCACAAACCAGAGGCACTTTGCATTTAGAACAAGCTCTGCATCCTTTATTCTTGCTTTGCTCCATTCCCCCACAGACAAAAACCACCCAGGAGCTGCTCCTGCCACATTTCCCCTCCAGCTCAGCTCCCACCTGCTGGGAAACACATCAGCCATGGAGAAATAATTTCAGTATCTCCAAAGGGAGATCCCACAGCCTTTGCCCTGTGCAGGTGTTGCACTGCTTGAGCCACCTCTGCTCCACTGGCACTGACAATATTCCTGTGCCCAGTGTGGATTTAGCCCTTCTGAGACAGAGAAAGAGCTGGAAAGGGATTTTGGTCAATATATCTCTGCATGCTGGAGGATGCATCAAATTACTTCCATGGAAAAAGGGGAAAAAAAAGCAGAGCTGTTGTAGAGAGTTGGTTATAAAAGCTTTGGCTCATCAGTGCCTCCCTCACAGTGTGGATTAGCTCAATTATCCACTTAGTGCACTTCAGGATAATGATGATCCTGTGGGCTCAGCACAGAGTGGGGTTTGGTTGGGTTTTTTTTTTAAAGAAAGCAGAGTGAGACACTTCCCTTCCCAGCTCATCAACATCAAAACAAGCTCAGGGCTCACTCCACATATAATCAATGTTCCCTGGGCTACTCTGGGCTGCTGCTTTGGGTCCGAAGCTTTTAACTGGCCTTACATGAAGGATTCAAGGACTGAAAATCGCTGCTGTTAGAATATTAAAACAGAATGAGGTCATTTCTTGTCCAGGAGAGGAGGAAAGGGCCACCATAAAATAAATAAAGCATAAAAAGCCTCAGCCTGGCTTGGTTGGTTCTCTCCCCAGCAGCACCACGGCTCTGCCTGGGCATCAAGCAAACCAGTCTGGGGAGGAGATTTACGGCCTCAGCAACAAAAATGTAATTGGAAATCATTCTGTGCAGATTGAGGAGCCCACAGCGAGGGGAATGGAAACAGCAGGCAGGGAATGAGAGAGGGGTGAGGGAGGGGTGAGAGAGGGGTGAGAGGGCCATGAAAGGGCTGGTGCCATGCTCTGGAGAGCTCCTGGCAGCTGGGTGATCTGGGAAGGGTTTGCTCTAGGGCTGGCTGTGTTTTGAAGGTGGTTATTCATTTAAAATGAGGGTTCCTTTGCCAGAGGATGGTTGGAAGCAGGAAAGAGGGCTGGGAAAAGTCACCCCCAAGCAGGGAGTGTGTGGGAGAGCAGGGGGAGACACAAAAATGCTGCTGGGGATGTTCAGAAGCTCATAATGCTTAGGCCAAAAGCATTGCTGCTGCTCAGGGACAGAAGTCAGCAGATGTCAACCCAAAATTGCCCAAACACCAGCCTTTGCCAGAGGAAGAGCCAAAAAGTGACCTCAAGGATCAAGGGGACACCACGGGAGGCAGCAGTGGCTGAGGCTGCCCCAGGCAGTGCCACCACTCTGGGTTATCCCACTAAAACTGCCTTTGGAGAGGGACAAAACCCCTCCAGGGCTCCCCTGTGGTCCATCACCCCTGTTCCAGCAGCAGCAGGAGGTTTGTGAGCTCATGCTCAGGAGCACTCTTGTCCTGGAAGCACAAAGGCTCCCCTGCTCCATTGGCTGGGATCTGCCATTGCCAAGGAAACTAATTGACCTTATTAGCAGAATTCACATATCAAAGCTTAGGGAAAAAGGGTAAAAACAGCTGACCCAACCTCTGCAGTGAAATGTTCCTTGGTGAGCAACAGATGAAATCTTCTCCAGACCTCTCTGGTACAAGGATGTCACACCCTTGATCCCACTTTTCCTCCACTCCAAGGGCAGTGGGGTTTTTCTGGGCCTGGGGGATGATTTCCACCAGCAGGCTGTGAGAGGAGAGGAACTTTCCAGCTCTATGAAATGTCTTTAACAGGAAATTCTGAAGGACAGAGCCATTCCTCACAGGGCTCTGACTGCCTCCAGCCAGGCTTCAGCCTCAATTCCTAGGGAGGGCCCAACTCCTGGCACATTAATATTAATATTAATTAATTATCATGAATAAATAGATAGATATCCCCAGGCTGGACAGGGCTTGGAACAACCTGGATTAGTGGGAGGTGTGCCTGCCCACAGCAGAATGTTGGAATGAAATGGGCTTTAATTCCCTTTCAACCCAAACCATCCTGGGATCTGTTTCTATAAAATGTTAGCACAGGGTTTGTTCTCAAGGAGGAGCACAAGAGCTTTGCTCACTGCAGGAATCCTGGATCCCAAGCTGGCATTGCAGGAAAGGTATTTGGGAATAAAGTGTCATTTCTGATGTGCCAGCTCCATCAGCCATGGCTCAGTTACCCCTGAAGGATGGGGAATTGCAGGTGCTTTGTTTGCAGCCTCTTCTGGCAGTTCTGGGCTTGCATTTTTTATCCCCCCCCCCTTTTTTATCCCCCTATTTTTTATCCCTTTTATCCCCCCTCTGTAAATACACAGAGACACAGCTGGTTTTACCTTCAGCTCAGCTGATGGTTTTACATAAAACTGAAGACCTGATTTAATAGAGTCAGAAAAGATGCAACCTGTTCACCACAGCCTTTAATTATGTGTGCAGTTTGCTGAGTTTTCTTGGCTCCTAATAGCTTATTGATCCTGTGGCTTCTGGGCCATCTTTCTTCTTTGCTGTTTTATTAACTCAGTCTGAGGAGAAAATAAACCTGTGGGCTGGTTTGCATCCAGCAGGTTGGGATGAGCAATCCCAGCCTTCAGTGAGTGCACGTGGCAGCTCTCAGGGAGCTACTATTGGAAGGACAAATAGACTGGAGGTTTACAAAAAAGGAGAGAAATATTAATATTTAATTCACTGGAGGTTTGGCCTGGGCATTTATCACTGGGTTTTCAAGGTGTGTGCTGTAAAACCACTTTATTCCTGGTTCTCCCTGTCAGCTCTGTCCTTCTCCAGGGAAAAGCAGGGTTCCTCTGGCTCTGGGAAAGGCTTTGGGGAGGTGCTTTGTGATCAGGATTTTGCAAGCAGCACTCACAACCATCCTAAACAACAACCTACATAATTAAAACCTCAAAGCATCTTGCTACAGGCCTAAATTCCTGGAATAGATATCCAGAGACTCAGGGATGGATGGAAAACCATGGGATATTGGGCTGCAACAGATGTGGAAACCCAGCTGCATCACCCAGGAATGAGCTTCCCTTGGGCAGCTGCTCCTTGTCTGGCAACTCACTCAGGTAAGAGCTGCAATTCCAGCTCTTCTAGAAATGAAAACCAAGGCACTGAAGAATCAATCACACTCTGGTAGCTGCTGCCCCAGGGCTCTGGCTCCTGATCCCACAGGATCCCACTGCTGGGGAGTTCTGCATGTAGAGGGACAGGCAGAAAATCCCAGAGGTGGAGAGGCTTCACACACACAGAATAAAAGGCCTCTGCTTGGGGCTGTGTGCATTTACACATCACTTTCCAAGAGGAGAACTTCACCATTCCTTTTTTGTTGTTTCATCTTCACTGTACCCACCTGCTTGTTAAATGATCAATCCAAGGCTCAGGATTTTCCCAAGCTGTGCTTTCCTGCAGGCTCAGAGCTCCCCTCCACCACAGGCACAGAAACAGCACAGCTGGGGGCTGAAATGCAAATATTGCCCTTTTTTTTCTGTGCTAACCCCCAAAATGGGCTGAACTTCCAGGGCAGGGGCAGCCACCAGCCCAGAGCTGTCCCCTCACCCTGGTGTCACATCCATTCTTCAAACCATTTTGGTGTTGGTGATTTTTCAGCCCTGTTCTCCTCCCTGAAACCCTTCTTTTGCCGCAGCTCCAGCCTCTGACCTGTTGCCAGGTGACACCACGTTGTTGCTGTCATCTCCAAAGACCTTTCTGAAGCACAAAAGCAGCACCTTTGAAATCCCTGCCCTTGATGCAGCTCCTGTTTTGCATTTCCAAACAGCCTGGCCCTGACACTGAAGCTTTATTTCACCTCCTGCAAGCACAGAGCATCTTCCTCTAAACACAGCAGCAAACAGGCTGGTGGGGAGGTGCCTGGATAGATTAAATTAATTAAATTCAAAGTGCAGCTACCTTGGTGCAGGGGTTTCCCATCACTGTGCATTTCAAAGCTCCCACCTCACTCCCAGCTTTGAAACAATACCCATCATCTTCCCAGCAGGTATCCCCTGGATTTCACTCAGCACAAAGAGTTTATTATTTCCTGCCATGGATGAAAGGAATAAAATACCTGATTTGACACAGTTCAGGAAAATTGCTTTCTCCAATGACTGACCAGATCCTCTGCCTGCTCCCAGCAGGGCTCCCAGCTCCAGTTCCTCATCTGCACCGAGGTGCTGTGGAGCACTGCAGACTGCTGCAGGATTAGCAGATGGAGGCACAGATGTAAAACATTTCTATTGCATATTTCAGCTGCTGCTGCTGTTGTGAGCTGCATTAAACAGCTCACAGATCACCTCAGCACCAGCACTGCTCTTGCTGTCTGATAAGGGCTGATAACCAAATTACCATTGGTGCCACTATTACATTGACTCAGGTGTTTATTAATGAAGTTTCAGCTATCCAGGAGAATTTATTATTTTTTATTATGGCTGATAACCTCAGGCTTAGCTGGAAGTTTGTCTTTAATGTGCTGTTAAACCTCAAGCCTCTTCCACTGTTCAGCAACAACAGCACCGAAGAAACCCAAAGCCAACACTAACAAACCTTGAGGTGCAGTTTGCAAATGCACGGAATACACAAAAAAACAAGAAAGTCAAACCTAGAGTAACTATCTTGCAGGATCTGGGAAAGCACAAGCAAGAAAGCAATCAAAAAATCTGGGAAATAAATCAAAATTATAAAGAAAACCAAGGAGAGCCCAGCAGAAAGCCATAGGCAGCTTCAGAAACATCAATCATTATTTGTTTAGAGTTCGTGTTGCAGGTGGGCTGTGCAATGATTTTACCACAAACCATTACAAACAAAAAAAACTGTTATGGAAAAAAATCCAAGTATTGACTTGCAAAAACTAACAGGAGTCTAACAAACAAAAGTCTTATTATTATTGGAGATTAAACTTTTAACATCTCTATTTGATTAAAACAGCAGGGCTTTGAAATCAGCCTCCACTGAGTGATTTTCTCATTTGCATTTTGTTCAGGTTTCAGTTCCACACAGGTGCTGGGCTGGGGGTGTTTATTGACTCAAAATCCCCCTGGAACAGGCACAGCCTGGCAGCTCCTGAGCTGCATGGGAGGGATGGGTAATGAAGGGCAAATCATCCTTTATTTTTATCAAATAAAAATAAGTTTTAACTCCTTTGGCTCCTCGTCACACTCAGAGCAGGAACACTTTGGGGTGGGACCATGAACTGCAAGTTTGCACAGCATCAAAAGCTCATCAAAGGAGCCTTTGCTGGTCCAACACTGAGACACATTAATTAACAGCTAATTAAAGAGTGACATTATCACTGTGTGTGGGATTCTCTACATAATAATGAAAGTTGCAAATCTTATTAGAAACAGGGAAGGAACCAGCATTAAAACCGAGTTTCCCCAAAGAAGCATCTCCAAGGCTGCAAAAATCTCCTTTATTTCAAATGCTCTGAGCTTGGTCACTGCCCCATCTTGTGGGCTCAAGTGTCAGGAGGTAAAGCAGGACAGATGTTACTCTGTGAATTAGAGCACAGGAGCAGAAAATGCTCCATGTTCTTTAAATAAGCACACCCTAAATCAAATCCCACCTGTTCAACCCTCACCACCTTCAGCAGTTCTAGGATCAGCTCATAACAGTTGGGCTGAAACTGATTTCAAGCGTAAAATTAAGGCACTAAATGACATGAAGTGACAAAGAAGGGCAATGTTTGTCCTGGCAGAGCATTAAATGATGCATTAACCTTGTCCTTCTTCACAGGAACACATGCAATGTGCTCCAGCTCTGGCTGCACAAGGTCAGAGGGGTGCCAGGAACACCCTGAGCCTGAGAAAGGCCAAAGTCCCCGTGGTTATTTTGGGTTTTGCTCTGAGCAGCTCAAGAATTGCTGCCTGTGATACAATCTCAGAAATTGTAACAAAGCATTTGCCATCCTTTAGCTGGCAGAAAACAAACCTGTGACACTTTTCTTGCACCACAGCAATGCTGGAAAACAGCAGCTCCTTTGTGCCTCCCTTCCCTGAGATGAAGGAGAATTGGAAAATTAACAGCTCTTCCTCCTGCTCGGAGGGGAAAAGGAGTGAAATGTCAATATTTAGGATTTCTTGCACTCTGAAAAGCTCAGACACACAGGATATCCCTTCCTCCCTTCTGATTAAGTAGCTGCATCTCAAACTGCCTCAGCTGGAACAGCAGCCACCAGGCCAAGAGAGAGCTCCTCTTTACATTGCCATTAATAGCTGGCATGTATTAATTACAGTAATTTATGGCTGTGCATGAGTGATTATGCTCATGCTGCTGTGGATATGATTGCTTTACAATACTAATCAAGAAATGAGGATGATAACCAGCATTTATGTGAAATGTGAAGCTTGTGATTTACAGTGAGGCAGCTCTGCCCCTGTGGATCCCTCTCCTGCTCCTCCTCCTCAACTGCAGCCCCTCTCCAGCAGCTCCACAGCAGATTTTGGGGATAATCTCCATGTTTTCTCTCAAACTGTGATTTGAGACATGGCACTGCCATCTCTCTTATTGCTGAAAGCTGGCACTCAGCCATTCTTTGCTTTGCTGCATATTTTCTTTCTTTCTGCTTTAATCTTTTCATCTATTTTAGATTTATCCAGGGTTGTTGGCTGCTGTTGAGTGCCAAAGGGATTCCTGCCAACTGTTCTTTCTAAACCTTTAGAAAATCCAAAATAATTGTGTTTTAAAACCAGATTTTTGTCTGCTGTTTATTCCCCAACACTAAGTTTTAAGTGCTCCAAATGTAATCAAAACAGAATGGTTTTATTTCCCTTCCCCTCAAGCACCATGAAATTATCTGTGCTCCCCTGGAAGATCCCAGTAAAATGCTGAGGACATTTGTTATGTTTGAAAGGCACCATTTTCTAACAGAAATAACACTTTTCCATTCATTAATCTCAGCAAAAACCCAGCCTGCTAGAGGATCCCTGCTGAGGAACTTTGGTTTTGATTAGAACAATAAACAAGTGATGCTAAAATGAAACTCATGAATATTTATCTCCAACAGATACCACCAAATGCACCCTCAATAAACCCAGGTAAATTCAATATTTAAGTTTTCCCAGATCAACTTTGCTCTGTTTTAATGAGAGAATTCTAACACTAGAAAGCAAGAATTCTAAAACAAGTTGCAGCAAACCTTCCTTGAGCAAATTGAACAGCTCATTAAACAATTTGCTGATTATTTCTGTGTGCTGGGGGTATGTGGCTGCTTTTACCTCCATGGTCTGCAGATTCACATTTAAAAAAAGGGGGATCCTTGTGCTTTGTGAGAGCTTTAAACCCATTTCTATTCCCAGTACATATGTTGTAAGTAATATCAACATGTTCTAATACACAAGCTCTTAAAATCAGGCAAAAATAAGTTTTGTTTCTTTAAACACTGGGAACAGAATGTAACTTTATATTTTAATGAAGCAGTGGAGTAACCTGTTCTTCATAGTGCTCAAATCCTTTCAGATAAAGAGCAACTAATTAATTCCAAACATGTTTTACCTACTCCATTGCCCAGGATGTTTTTATTAGTCCTGGATGTATTATAGTAACAATTCTAGGAAAAAAAAAATCCAGATTAATTTACCTGCATGTTGTAGAACCAGGTTGCTCTGAAAAAGAGCCTGTTTTTCTAAACACTAACTTAAGAGAAATTCCTGAAATTTACATTTCATGCAATTTATGCCTCAGGTAGCACAGCCACCTGTGCTTTTGGAGGGACAGGGACACTGCCCTGTGATGCCACATGAGCAGCACCAGCTCACAGCACCTTTCAGCCAGAAAATCACAATTAAAAGCAATTCAGATCTTCACCTGAACTCCACAGCAAAGGCAAAACCAATCCCAAGCTCTCCCACTTGGAGCTGTGCAGTGAACACTGTGATCCCCCCTTGGCAGTGACCACAGGCTCGTGAGGAATGAGTTTAATTATTAATTAAATTTTGCAAAAAGCACACCCTCAAATCTTCCACTGCTGACACCAGGTGGGCAGAAGGCTCAGCACCATCACTTTGGATGTTTGGAGCACTAAGTGCTGTAACCTGCCAGTTCTACTGACAGAATTATGCTAATTGGGAGTTTTGGCCTCTAAATGCTGGGTTTTAACTCTTTTAAGCATCTCCAAGTCGCCAAGATTCCCCCTAACTCTTGAACTTTGCCTCTGCAGCAGACTTTAAATTCAAGTTTGAGATCAAAATGACAAACAGCAAGCTGCAAACAGGCTACAGATGCAGCTGCCTTTGCTGCTCTGGCTGCCAGAGTGCTGAAGGGCTGATCTCTGCAGTAATTAACTCTTGGTGTCCTGTTTAAACTCTAATTACCACAATAACCCCACTGGCACGATCTGCAGTGAGCACTCTGCAGTCTGGGTACATCTTTCTTCATCCCACAGCAAATTATAGGAGTGCCCAGGTTCCTTAATGCAGTAAAGTGACAAAACACAGTGGGGATTTAAAAACTTATTTTAATGTACATGTAATAAACCACTTTAACTGTTACCACTTTGGAACAGGCAGAAAATGTGCCTACACAAAATCCTCAAGCCCAGGTGTTTTGTTGGAGTCCTTCTGCCTCGGAGATGTTTCCAGCAGCATCACCTGGAACACAGGAGCAGGGTCAGGTACCGAGCCTTAATCATCATTAATGGATTTGTTAATGAGTCAGATATCATCAGAAAACCTTGTGCTCACCACCAGTCAATCTGCCGGTAATTCCAGCAAGTTTGGGTTAGTTTCATCATGTGATATCACAGGGAAATTAACACTTTAGTGGCAGGAACAGACTTTACCTCTCTGTCTACAGTGCACAAACAGCTGCTCTCACACATTTACTGCCTGTATTTTAGTCCAAGGTTTTGGGGTTTTTTTGGGCCTAGAACTTCATTAATTTTACATTTAGAGCAGAAACTCTGCTCTAAATGTATAATTAAGTCTCTTTTTGAGACTGCAGCCAAAAGCCACCACGTTCAGCTAAGAGCACAGTAAACATTAAACTCACCCAGCAGATTGTCCTGCTCTGCTGTCTCAGTGCCCTCCACAGGACTTGGGAAGAGCTGTCCCATCACTGGGGGACATCAACCACCAGCACGTGGCAGCACAGACCTGCAGGCTCCACCTAAATGTATCAGAAAATAAAGATCAGGCTTAAAATCCCAAGGAACACAGACTCAAGCTCCTTATATCCTACAAACCTCGCTCTAAATTTACATTTCACCTGGCACAGAGCTCTGTGTAGTGCACTGAACCCACCACTGACCTTCATTCACATCAGGGCCAGCTCCCCAGCTGCTCCCAGCCCTGTGGTGTCACATCCAGGTGGAAAGCCCAGCCCTGCAGAGAAGTGGGACACAGGGACAAGAAGGTGAGATGATTTCAGGGACAGCAAGCTGCCTGCTGGGCTCTAGAGGATGGATTTGGAGGTTTGAGCTCCTGTGTGCAGCTGCATTTCAGACCAGAACCAGGGTATCGTCAGTTCTCGCATCTGACGGCACTTCCTATTCAGGGTTATCATCATCAACAGCCATTAATTAACCCCTCTAATTAATCACTCAAAACACCAGCTTTCACCTCAAACAGTTGTACAATCTCCCCTCTGCATATGAAGCATTAACTCTTAACTTGTGAGTACATAAAACGAGTTTTCTCTCGTTTTTATTTAACTTAAAATGTAATTTTTACAGATTATTTTTGACTTGTAAAGGCCTGGAACCCCTTTTAACAACTTTGCACACCTCAATGTAGAAAGAAAAAATTTAACTTACTCTTTAATTCAAGACATCTTTCTGCTGTGGGAGTAAAAGCAAGAGAAGTGTTACTAGAATACTTTTTAACAGTATAAAGTAGGTTTATGCAGGGAAAAACAAGAACAAAATCAGACCCTCATGAGCAACTCTGCTTGTGCTGCCACAGTTTATGTTGATATGAATCACTGAAATATTTATATCAAACAGCTATTAGTAGTCAGCAATCCTCTCTAAATGCCTGAAAATTTAGGAAATTCCAGTTTAGAAAAAGTTTAAATTTTCCTGGAGATCAGGAAATTTGAACTATGTAACTTAAAGTAGAATGCAGCTCGCAAGATTGCATTTACCAACAGGGCAATTTTCAAACTGAAATCGCAAACACTCCAATGCCATGGGTGTAATTTTAAATTACACACAAAGGGTCCAGCACATCGAAAAAAATTTTAAAAGGGCTTTAATTGCTGATTTTTATGGCTGCAGCGCCATAAAAATCCAGGGACAGCGCTGGATGCCGAGCACTCCGCAGAGCAGCGATACCTGCACGGCCCTCACGGGGCCGCGGGCAGGGCCGCGCCAGCAGCGATGCCCCACACACACAGCCCCGGGAGCCCTTCCCGACTTACCGGGGAGGGGTTTCCGCGGTCCCGGCGGGGTCCCGGCGCTGCCGGCGGGGTCGCGGTGCCGGTGCCGCCTCCATGGAGCCCTGAGGGACAAGGGCCGTGAGCAGCCACGCGCCGCGAGGCCGCCCCCCCCGCCCCTCCAATGGTGCGGCCCGGCCCGCGCGGCCCAGGCAGGCCCGGCGGCCGCTACCACTGCCGAGCTGGGGGAGTGAGCGCTTCAGCTCGCTAAGCGGTACGGGCGCTTCGCTCGGCAAACCGGACCTGCACCTCCCCGCTGCCCGCCCTGCAGGCCCCGAGCCCGGTTCCGAACGCAGCCCAGCCCGCTCTCACCTCAGCGGCTCCAAGGGCACCGGATGAAAAGGCACGATTTCCTTCTGCGGCCGCTTATAAAGCCTTGGGCCGTACCACCCCGCGGCGGGGGCGGGCTGTGCCACTGCTCCACAGGCGGGGGGCGCCGAGGCTCCCATTTCCTGCCGTGGGGCCGTGAGGGGACCGGGCGGGCGGAGCTGCGGGGATCGCTCAGCTCAAACCCCGGCCCAAAAACCCTAAAACCCCCAAAAATACCCCAGGTTTAGCCACCACCTCAGGGCAGCGACCCTCGTGTGGCCCCCGGCCGGGCACAGCCCCAGGGAGCACCGGCCCTGCCCTGCGTTCTGCCTTTTCCAGGAACACTGGAGAGGTCGGAGTGATTTCAGGCCACTTTTATTTAGAACAGAACAGCTGTTTTTAAAGAAAAGTTCCACTATTTTCTCATTGTGTCATCTTGAACTGAAAATAGGGGCGTTTTGGTGTCATTTCCCTTTTGTTAAGTGCATCAGCCATCGTTTTAAGAAAAACAAAGCCACCTCTGCTTTAAAATTTCACCCTCGACACCACATGTTCAGTCAGCCTGAAGAACTATTTATCAAAAAATTCACATTTTCCAAACAGCAAAAACTTCCTACAAGAAGGACTAGTGTGGTGCTATAACAAATCACCTAAAATTCAGATCCTCCAGCAAGAGCCAAAGCCAACATTCTCCTTTTTTGCAATTTTCAACATAAACACATTTTTAGTGAAATATGCAGGTCCCGTCTCCCTATCAAACATCAATTTCTGCATCAAATTCTTGTAGGTGATGACAGCTGGGAGGTGAGTGAAAAATCACATTAGCTAAGGATTGACAGCTGAACACAAAGAGAAGGGAACTTGGGACAAAATTCTCTTTGCAATCTCTTGATCAAATGGAGGAAGTTAAAACACTGAGGAAAAAGGCAGTGACTTAAAATTTAGAGTTCATTTTTAACTACCAAATCCCAGCACTTGTGGCTCAGGTAACTAAGGAAGCCCAAAGCTGGAAAGAATTCCTGATACCAGCACTCTCCAAGGCTTCTCTGTACATTGTAAAAAAGCAAAACCAGGCACACTCAATTACAAAACCCTCTCTAAACAATAAACCTCATTTTTTCTTGCAGCTAAGCTCCTGTGGGCTCAATATCATACATAAACCCCCCCAAACCATAAAACCACAGTCCTGACCAGTGTGGGGGAATTTTTAAGGTGTATTTCTGACCACCTGGAAGGCAGAAGCAGAGTTAAGGGTCACAGGACTCTGCTTGATTTCACAAATCTTTCAGATCAGCTAGAGATCCTCTATTCCCATCAGTTTAATCTTCACCAGGTTTAAATTAGGAATACTGACATGGAAACACCACACAAGGGCTCCCAATAATCCAGCTTTGGTGCATGAGGTGTTGATTCCTTTCAGGAAAAAGAACAGTCCCAATGGATTCAAAGCAGTGACACAACACAAAGGTTTACTGGCAAAAAGACACCAGTGAAATAAATTTTATCAGGATCTGGAGAGATGGGAGTGATTCTCTGGGAAAGCTTGGGGAGAGGATATCAGTGAAAGCACACGTTTAAAATGAGTTCTTACAGTGATCAGACATTGCAGGCGTTTCTCTCAACAGTACTTTTATGAGACATTTATATATTCAATAATTAAATATAAAATCAAGGATGAGTGTCACAAAACAAGGAAAGAGTAAGGCTTGAAGCCTGGTCAGCCCCCAGATTGCCCTTCAGTCCCTGTGCCTGTCATTTGACCTTTCATTTGACATGCTGCTATCCTCACACATCATAAAGCATAAGAAAAGTTAATTTTGCAGATTCCTTGCTGAAATCTCAAACCTACTTCAACTTAGTACAAAAATAGGGGGGGCCAAAAAAAAAAAACAAAGCCTCCCCCCAAAAAAAAACACAGGAAAAATTTGCTTGTTAAAAAGCAAAAATGGGAAAAGAAGTTCACAGATATTTTGGACTGACAGAACCAAGGAACAGGGACAATGCAAACAGATTTCAGACTGTTAAAATGGTTTTGCTACCTGTTTACTTGAATGTGATGTGCTGCATTATTCCTCACTCAGAATTACTGGCAACATGAAAAAAAAAAATAGCAGCTGCACACTGATCAAACCCTTGTCCTACCCAAGGAGGGGTGAAAATGTGCAGGTAAAAAAGCTGAATGGAACAAGTCACCCATGTCCACATCCACATGTAATATACAGGAAGAACATCCAAAATATTGACAGGAGACAGTGATCCTAAAGTTTTCCTTTTCTCTTTCACTTCTACATAGATAGAACAGCACAGAGGAGAACACCACTAGACCTTTCACCGTGGCCAATGGGGAGATTCTCACAAGTATAAAAATGCTTTCCAGGTGTTGGATTGCTTCAGGACATAATCCAGGTGGAATGACAGGAATATAATCTCTCCTCATGGAACAACAGCAAAAAAAAAAAACAACCCCCAAACCCTCAGGGGTTTACACAATTGTCAAACATCCAACTTTGCAGTCCTGAACATCTTAATCCCTGCTACAGCAGAATGTGGCATCACCAACAGAAATGAGCAGGATTCCTGGGATTCTGGTGGTGCCACTGGGATACCTACATGGAATTTAACTGTAGTAAAATGTGTAACTTGGATTTACATTCAGTGTGTTGGAAGAAGGGAGTGTGATAATCAATCCCTTCATGCTTTATCCTTGCTGGCTGCCCACCCAGGAAGCTTTATTGTTATTACTTCAAGAGGAAAGGAAAGGTGCTGCTAAGAGCCAGAAGGGCAAGGCAATGATCTGGGTCATGAAATAAATGCCCTGTTCTTTGGATGAAGTGTGTAAAACATTTTGTTAAAAGCCTCCACGATGAAAACATCAAGAACAGAAAAGATCTCCTTAAAAATACAGAGCATTTCTGCCTCATCTTTTAAAGTTCAAAGCTTGGGGGAGAAAATGTTTTGCTACAATTCACTACAGGTTTGCTGTCATAAAGAGAGATGACAATGCCCTACAGAGCACAGGGCCAGCCACAGACTCCAGACAAACGTCTTTGCTTTAGGTTTCAAGTGGTTTATGCCTCTCTTGTAGAAAAGGAACAGAGACACTTCTGGAACCTTCACTGCAGAGTCTTTGCCAGTGCCCAGCTTCTGGGCAAGGGGGATCCTGCCAGGCTGCAGTCAGCACCTGGAGGGTCAGGCTGTGAACCCAGTCATGATTCAGAGTCTGAGCCAGAGCTGCTTTCCCGGCTGATCTCGATTTGTAGGGAGGGTAAATGATCCAAGCGACTCTTTTTTTGCCTGGACTGTTCTTTTTCCTTAATGAGAGCACCCCAAACCCTCTGCAGCTCAGAGTCATCTTCCTCTGTCACAGAGTTTTCAGCTTTCTCTGGAGTCTTCTCCTGTGTCTTTGGAGCAGACCCCAATCTGGTCCACAAATTACCTAAGCAGATGAAAAACAAACATTTAAAAAAACCAAAACAGACAGGACTGAGAGGAAGAAGTCAAGGAACCAATTCTTAAACTCACAAACTCTTCCAACTCTTTCAACCCTTCCTACTCCTCCCACCTCAATATTTGACATGGAACAGATTATGCTTTGAAGAGTAATTGAAATTAAGCTGCAGGAGGCTCAGGGCAGCCTTGTTCATTGCTCCCCATTTACAGAGGATGTTTAATTCACACCTCCAGTGCCCCTGCATTCCTGACACTTGTTTTGGTGCCCACAGTTGGAAAGCAGTCCTTGATCTTCAGCCCACCTCCAAAAAAATACTGCTCCCAAAACCTACCAGCTCCTCCCTACATGTATTTAGATTTCAAAGCTCTGAACAAACATTTGCTAATTCATCCTGAATTTCGTTCCATTTCACCCCTTCATGGCTTTCTGCTGGGATTTCTCTTGGACTCCAAAACCAAAGGAAGAACATTTTCTGCACACAACTAACCTGATTTCTTCTCTCTGGTGTCAGAGTAGAGGCCTTTCACATCTTGTTTGGGGATTCCCAGCCTGCTGTGCACATCTGAGACTGGTTCTCGACGAGGAGCACAGGTACTGCTTGGAGCTTTGATTTCTGGAGAGTGTGGCCTTTTTCCCAGTCTCTGCCTCACATCTGGGGATATTTTCAGTGATTAAAATGACAAAAAAAAAAAAAAATCCTGTGGCAGTTACTCTACCTCTGCCAGCTCAGTTTATGCTCATCCCCTATTGAAACTAGACAGATTCTCTGTTTTTATCTTTTCTTTAGCCTGTTCATTTAAGTCTTTCATACTCAGATTTCCTGGAAATTTCTGCAATACAATTTAGCCAGATTTCATTTCAGGTAATAAATTTGATATTTCATGTTTTCAAGCTCTTCTCTGTCCAAAAGATAGAAACCTAAGTTATCCCATGGCCTGCTGCTTTCCTGGTGTAGCAGCAGAGTGTGTTAATATCCAGCTGGAGGTAAAATTCCATGAAAACTGGTCTGCCTTCAACAATTCTTTTCAGGTAACAAAAACCTTGATTTAGAATTCTACCACTGCTTTGTATTTGGCAGAATAAAATAAAAAGAATACTAAAGATATTGATACTCAACCCTTGATGTGAATTTTGTATTCTGAAGTTTGCCCGGCTTAGCTGGATGTTCCCAATCTTACATGGAGTCCAGACAAAAATAAGGCAAAGGGAATTTTGGGACCATGTGTCAACTTGTCAGAGGCCCAAATGCAAAACCACCCATCTTCATGTAATACACATCTTTAATGTGTATTTATGTATATTTTTAAGTGTAGTCAGTGTTTCACATTTGATTTTGTGCATGACCTTCCCTGTGTGCTGTTTCTCAGCTGCCTCAAGGAGCGAGCAAATAAAAAAGGACAAAGTGGGGGGAGATTGACACAAGCAAAGAAAATGGATGGAAATCAGCATCACTAAAAAAACTTTCACTAAAGTGAACTTGATTTTTTCCCCAAAGCAATTCCAACCTCAATCTCTTAGTGAGGACAAACTGTGTGAATGCAGAGTCTATCTGCAGTGGAGCACAGGTGTGAAATAAATACATTTTAGTGACAATTCTGCCCAGCAATGAGTGATAAAATCACCTGATTTGACAGTGCTGTTTGGCTGCCGGGGCCCAGAGTTATTCTGACGTTTCTCTTCCAACAGGAGCCTCACATCTGCAACTTTCTCCAAGGATCCTTTGCTGCCAATCCTGTTTTTGATGTTGCTGGTGGCTATGCTATCTGCTCGCATGGAATTCCTAAAAAAAAAAATCATAAATTTGATGTCCTCTAAATAAAATTCAATCTAGAATAGTTTTGAAGTCTTCTTATATGGAAAATTACATCACAGAAAATAAGAATATCAGGATTTATCTGCTGAGAAAAAGAAGTAAAAACAATGCTTAGAAGCTGTTCAAACCAGAATCCTAAATATAACAATAATTCCATTAATACCTCAGTATTCATTTCAAGGCAACCTCAAAATTGTTGACATTATAATGAGTATAACCACCCTACTGAAGGGGTGGTTATATTTCTTTGGATTTATATGGATGTCATTTTATTCATCTACAATATATACAACTTTGGTTAGTAAGCCCATAATGAACATAAATTCCTTTTTGTCATCAACAATTGAGGGTTATTTTTTTTCTAAGATAAAGAGCAGGAAGCAAAGAGAAAACAGAAAGAAGAGTTATTTTTCCCTGTAAATTATGATTGTTTCCATAAATTTCTCTTGATTTTACTTCAAGTTTCATTATCATTAATAAGCAAGGATAGAAAGACCTGCAGAAGAAGCTGTATTAACAAAAAGTTAATTCTATTTAAAGCCTAGTTTCTGTATTTCTTGTTAGAATATCTACTACACAATAATATAATTTTGCTACCTCAATCTTCGACAGCTCTGTTACTAAAATCACGAAATGCCTCTTCACTGCTACTTTTAAAGACTAAGAAACTTTTACCTAATATTTTTCAGCTGTGACTCCACCTCATCTGCATACATGGTCATCTTCATGCTTTTTTTGGGCGAGGGGGTGGAGATCATTTTCAGCTCCAGGTCATAGTCCATCTCATCCGAGTCGGAGGCGCTGGCGCTGGATCTCCTCGCGGCGCTGCGCTCCCGCGACTGCCTGAAAGCCTGCAGCTCATCCCGGTACTCCACCACCACCCTGTCATCTTCATCCATGTCCTGATCCTCCTCCTCCTCCTCTTCCTCCTCAATGGGCTCTTCAGGAACATTTACCAAGCCTGCAGCAAAACAAACTCCTTCTGATCGACTGAATTTTAGAAAGTATTTGAAAACCAAACCTAAAGGAAAATCGCCTCACTGTAATTAATGATCTCCTACTCCGAAGTTCTTTTCGTTCTCTCTTCTTAAAGAGAGAGAATATTTTGCCAAATATTTTAACTGGAATTAATAAGTGGCATAAAATTGCCACAGGACAAAATGTCCCTGGTGTTCGCTCCCTCAGAGGCCTGGCCAAGCACAAAGCTGGACAGAGCAATTAAAGCACAACTGCCTCTTGTAGAAGGTGCAGTTCTTCCTTCCTGAGCTAAGCACAATCCCCAGGATCTTACAGGGCTTCATGTGCCAGCTGCTGGCTCTGCAAAAATCCCTTCAAGTCCTGCAAGCAGCAATGCCAAAAAGAACACAGGTGCCATTATTATGAATTCATCACAGACACTGATTTAAATAGAAACAACTTCAATTTAGTCATCACCAGCACTCAGACATCTCTTCAGACAGCACTGTACAACCAACATGGAAAATCTTCCATGAGATTTGTTACATCTATGGCTGTATTTTTAACAGGCCAATCACACTGCACTTGTCTCATGTCAGATTTTTATACCCATTGTTTTTCTACCTTAGGTAGAAGATGAAGATGTTCAAGCCTAATTAATAGAATTTTCTCATCTCTATTGTTCTACATTTAGAGACTGGGAGAATTGACTTATCAAGTATGACAAATTGCCAAGAAAGCTGAAGAAATCATTCATCCCTTCTTTTGGCCTTTGATGCCACAGTCCCCATGCCCTAAATTTGTGAAAGAAAAATGTCACATAAAAAGCAGCAGCTATTTTGGGAAGCAACGAGCAGAACGAAGTTTCCACCTCAGGAATTTCCTGTAAACTCTTAAAATGGGATGCAGATTTATTTTTTTAAAAAGACTTCCACACATCCCATGGGGTTGCTGAGGCACTGCTCCAGCTCCTGCCCAGCCCTCCATGTGCCAGTGTCCCCCAGGGCTGTCCCAGTGCCACCAGTACCTGAGTGTCGATGTTTATAGGGGGGAGTCAAGCCCACATCGTCCCCAATCAGCGTCCTCTTCTTGATCACATCCCGGTGGATCCGGCGGGAATGGTACCTCCTCTTCCTGAAAAGCAGAGAGAGGCTGACATTCCTGGCACAGGAATTATGGCTCATTCATGACCCCTAAATCCTGGATGAAGGATGTGCAATTATCACCTACTTTAACAGCAGACACATGTTTATGTCAGAGCTGGTCTGAACAGAAACTTTATTTTCATGAGAAAAGTCTCTCCTCATAATTCACACTCACATTGCAAAACCATTATTTACACTGAAGCATCTACATAAACTCAATTGAAAATCCACAAATTAAAACAGTTTTAGATTAGCTTGTCCAATTACCTGTAATGTTCCAATTCCTCTGTCCAACACTCACCAAGAATTGCTAAGAATTCCTTTCATGCCTCCATAATTTGGATTGCCATATTTCATGTAATACTGGCTTCTCCTTGCAGCTCCCAGCTCCTTTTTGTCATCTGCAAAAAAAACCATAAATTATAGGAATTTTTCCCTCTTAGAGTATAACTTACAGCACAGCATAAAAATAAATAACCATCCGAAGACAGAGAGTGGAACTGAGTGTGCCTTAAAATCAGAATTACTTCACCCTCCTCCACGAAGGATTCAATTTTGCTTACACCTCTGGAATTTCTCCTACCACCACAGCTTTATTTGTGTCTAGAAACTTAATTCCAGGGAGACTGGGTTTCTACAGATCAGCTTAACAGGGCATTACATCCCCCTGGCACTGCTGGAGTTTCCACTCACCCTCCTCATCACCTTTCTTTTCCTAATGAATGTGCCACTTCCTGCATGGTCCAGAAGTCATATGGATTTTTAATTTTATTCATAAATAAAATGAGTATTTAGCAGTAATTTTTACTAATCCCTCATTGGCATCTCAAGTTGTATCCATATTTATAAAACGTGGAATTTACTTCTGGAAAAAGGCATCATTCCTATTCCATGGGATTGGGAAGAATGCCCTGAGCCCAAGATAAGATTTCCAGGTACAATAATTTTCACACAATTTGAACTGGATATAATTGACACAAGAAATGTAGATTTATGGCAAAATCTTAACACCTAACAATTAGCAAAAAAATAACACTTTTATAAGAAGCGTCATTTTTAAGTGTTTATAAGAAGTGCTATTTTATAAGAAGTGGTATATATAAGAAGCAGGCACTTTGAGTCATTAATTAGCCAACAAATAAAAGTACAACAAGCAGTGAATTCAGGGTGCTTGCCAGGGTGGTCATTTACCTTTAGTAGCAAATCTCATGAACAGCTTGTTTCCTTTAGCCAGTTTATTGGCAGGGCGAAGGTCATTCCGCAGGAGAGAATCCTCTTCTACTTGGGAGAGGGCATCCAACTTTGGGGTAAAAAAGGTATTTTGGATTCAAAAATCAAATGACTGTTGAGCAAAACTGGGTTGCTTACAAAGAAGCAATCAAGTGATTATGAAGAAAGTCACTTTTCAAATGATGTTCAAATGAATTCTGCTTTATTTGCTTGACAAGCTGATGTTAATTTTTAATGTTAATTGTCCTGAAAATTTAAAATATTTCCTTCCCTTGCTCCATAAAATTAACTCAGGTTATTAAATCCAGTAATTGTCAAATGACTCTATATTACTGACTGAAATGCAGAAAATAAATAGCAAAACTTGGGCATTGAAAAAAAAATTTTTTTCCTGTTTCCTATCTACATTATTGTATTAACAGGTTCTCATGCTCTCACACAATGACTAAAAACCTTTTTTCATTTATAGCTGCTTTACAGAAAACTCCAATTCAGGCTTCCATGATGTAGAAGTGTTCACTGAGCCATTCCTACAGGAAATCCTAATCACACCTATTGTACACTCAGGCAGTGAGGATTAAATTGCTGCCAGGACATCACTGTGTGTGCTGATTCCCACAGATCCATGGGCAGCCTAAATCCCATTGGGCTCGAAGCACTTTCCCTGCTGAAAGGTCATTGCCTTCCATTATTGTTCTTTCTTTGCCTCCTCTCAGCAGAAAAGAGAAGCCAGGCTCACTCTTAAACTCTCCAAAATCTATTTTCACAAAGCACTTTCCATTGGGATTATCACCACCTGCACTCCCTCTCACTCCCCACCTAATTTATTTTGATAATTAAATTGTGAATTGCAAATAGAAACCTAAAATGCTGTGAAAACTTCACACCAGCCAGAGCAGAACTTCTACAGCAGAGTTTCCACTTCCCCTCTGTACTGACCTCCACATCACTGGGATTGTCATCCTCAACCTCTCCTTCTTCTGTCTCATCATCAGAGCTTTCCTCCTGTTTTTCTAAGTAAAATAATTGGGGAAAAAACAAAACAAAACAAAACCAAGCTGCATTTTAGTGTGTCAGCCTCATTTGATTTATGATTACCTACATTGTCTGAAATCAGCCTGAAGGTGTTTTCCTTCCTCCTGAGCAGCCTAGGGAATAATCAAAGCAGTGAATGCCTATGGAAAAGTGGAGCACAGTGAAATTCAGAGCTCTGTGCCTGCAGCAGCACATGTGCATCATTAATTTAATTCTTTGAAAGCAAATGAAACTGCACTGCCTGTCAGGATTTAGTGTGTTCAAAATCAGAGATCAGCAAGGCCAAGGCACTAAAGGCACATAAAAGCCTTTCCTTCCATCTCCTTTTCAAATGCCTGCAAATATCCAATAGTAACAGTGTAAAACAGGTCATTAATCAAAAGCTTAGAGAGAGAGAGTAGTAAAAAGAAAAAAAAACAACCTTAGAGACTTAATTTTGCTGTGAAATAACGAAAAAATAAGTGCATGCTTCCAGAACTGCTAAAATTGTGAGCTGCTTTGATTTCTTAGTTCTTTTTAGCTCAGTGTAAGAAAATTCATGGTGATTTTTTTCCAAAGCCCCCAGGAAATAAAATATTGTAAAAAAGTAATGACTATGGACAGCTATGAAGTGTGATATGCCAATATCATTTGCAAAGATCTCAAAGTACTTCATAGACCTAAGATTAAAAAATCCTCTCTTTTATATTTCAGAGTTCCTTATTTTAAATCTCTTCCAACAATGGACTTAAAAACTTAAAATAGAGAGTGGCAGCTGTTCAAAAGATCCTGAAAATATTCCTGAGTGAAAACAATAAAGCACAATTAACCAAACTGAAACCAAAGAGAAAATTTAAGTAAACAAATTACCCAAATTCAAACCAGAATAATTAAGTTTCATCAGAGAGAGTACTCAGGCATTTTTCTCCCTCAGAAATTAGAAGTTTCTCATAGCACAGAACAATCTTTTGCTTCCCTAAATGTCTAAACAGCCCTGAAATCCCCATCTAAAAAAAGGAATGTAACCAAGCCAGATGACTCCAGGGTATCTGTATGGATCTCACACCTTAAGATGTAATCGAACAGTCTGTACTTTCTCTAATATCCCACTTTTCCAGAGGAACAGGAGTAATTCAGATGACAGTTCTTATTTTCACACGGGGTGCAATGATAATAGAATATGCAATTCACAGCAAGAAGGATTAAATATATATGTTTATGCTCCATTTAAGCAATGTCCCTAATCTCCAAAAATTTCCTAACAAGTCCTACTTGAAGCTTTATCAACATTTGGTCAAAATTGAAGTCATGTGGATGGTTGAGGAGCCACTGCTTTGTGGAAAAGGGGGTGAATTCAAAGAATCCATAAATTTAACAAAGCCTTAAACACCAAATTTCCCAAAAAGGCTTTTGGAAACACTGCAGATATCTAACAGAGAGATTGGCTACCTGCATTTAAGTAATACACAGCATTTTTAAGCAAAATCTAACTATGGAAAAGTTAATAAATATAACAATTTTTTGCACTGTATCAAATGATAGAGCACCTCGAACCACAGCACTCACAGCAGCCTAAGAGCAAAACTGTCCTCAGGTAGCAAAATTCTGATTTTAAACTTCCCCACATAAAAGGAAAATAAATTTACAACCAAGGCAGTCAGGTACCAGACCGATCACGACACTGACACGTACTTTTGCTGCTCTGCTCTTTTATAACCAACCTTTTAATAACTTCTTTCTTAAAAGGCTAACAGCCAAATTTAGAGCTGGTACACACCCTGCTGAAGTGATGCACTGTCACGCTGCTGTGAGGGATACACTTGAAGGATGGCGGTGCATCAAAAAGGGAATTAGCTGTGGCATTTCAAAAATAGGCCATTTTCTCACACCTGCTTTTTGCCCACTTTGCCTGCCTTTGTGGGCACATCACACAGAGCTATTTCTGTGCACATGGCCCACTATAAATACCAGCTCTCAGTATCAGCCTCATCTAACACGTTTAGTATCGACTGAATTACTGCTTTTGGTCTAGCTCCAACCCACCTTTTAAGAAGCAGCTTCTTCAAAAGGTTTCCAAGATGAAAGCCTTTTTTAAAGTGGCAGAATACATTTACCTGCAACTATATGATAGAAGCTCCTTCAGTAATTTAGGTTATGCAATACCCCAGCACAAGTTTAAAGTTTCATTGATTTAATGAGATGATGGCTGTATTTGCATATCTCAATCTACCTTTCTTGGTTTTTTCAGCTGTCTTCTCCTTATTGTTTTCTCTGCTCTTTGTTTTCTCCTGATCAGGCAGGGAACTCATATTTATTAGAGCCCGTGTTGCTGTCACTTCATCAAGCCAGACCACATTACCTGGGACAAACAGAAACACAAAACCCAAATGCAGTTGTTGTCATCAAGCAGTCACATCTCCCCTGCCTTGCTGGAAGGAAATCAATGACAAAAATTCAGAAATGACAGAAAAAGCCATCAGATCTCTTGCAGGGAAGGTCATATTCTTCAACACACCTGGTAAGCTGAAGGACACACAATTTTCAGCTTATTACAAAACACAAGAGCTGATCAAAAACCCAAAATCACTGAAATGCACAATTTGAGAGGCTTCCTGAAAACAGCAAATCAGGGCACTGGATTGGGGTCAGTGGATCCATGTGTTCCCACACAAATGTGATTAAGGGAGCAGCAGGGGGCAGGAATGAAGCCTGGATCTTTTCCCCCTTTGGCAATTGACAGAACCTTGGACTTTACTGCAGAATTCTGTTAATCTTTTCCAAAAAGCAGGAAAATAGGGGGAAATAGGAGACTGCTCCAGCACTTTGCACAGATTATAGAGTACAGAGGTTCACAATATCATTTAGGATGTGCCTTAAGCATCAGCAGATAGTACTAAAATATATTAGGCCAATTAAAAGCATTTCATAGATGTTGAAATTGAAAGAGCTAAAACTGCTTAGAAACAGGATTGAAGAAAAGATTCCTGCAGTTGGTACAAATACAGCACAAATGTTTCTGTTCTGCTGTTAAGCAGAGTGGATTCAGATCTTAAGAAGACTGTACAGTGACCCAAAATAAGAGAATCTCTCTTAAATTACTCAAACAGACAAGAATTACAAGGTGAAGAACACCCAGGTATTAACTTCAATGATTGGTTAATAAATCTACATTTTTTTTCAGTCTGCCTCATCTTCCCATCTCCAAATTTCCAAAACCTTCATCATTTCACGTTCATCAGTTTGAAACACAGAACACTAAATCCACCTTTGCACACCTTAAGATGTAATTCAGTTGGGAACACTGAAGTTTTTGCCACGATGCAAATCTATGCTGAAAAGAAAAAGCTTCTTGATATTTTCACCGAGTGTAGCTGACATGGTAACTCAGACACAGCATGAAAATTCACCATTAAAAAAGATGTGTAATAACTATAACTGGGTATTGTTACAACCCTGAAGCCTTAATTTTCACATTAATTCACTCATGTAGCATTTAAGAAAACAGACAATGAAATGAAGCCTCAGATAGAGTTAAGCTGTGCATTTCCAAGCTCATGCATCAGCACAGGTCCATCCAGCAGCTCTGTACTGCAATTATCCACCCAGGGCTCATTGGGTTTCACATTTTCTATCAGCTTGTGCCAGTACTTCAAGCTGTCATATACAGTGACTTCAAGGTCACCATCTATTTTGTCTTGCACTGGAACAGAATTTCTTCAGGGTCACTCCAGAGAATGAAGGTATTGATTCTCAGCTTTTAGCCATGCTTGTCACTAAGTTTCCAGCTGTTTGGAAAACCTGCACTGGCTCCTATTTCTTTTTCTATTATTTCAGGCACAAGGTTTGTAGCCACATGACAATTTCAGAGTATTCCAGTTCCATTTTCTGTAGCAAAAATCTCTTCTACAGGCTTCAGTGTCAGTGAGGAAAGCACAACTCTCCACCACCTTTGATCTCGCTGATCTCACTCCCCAAAACAGCCCTCACCATGTGTACCCACATTCCTTTTCCAATCTATGGAAATAACACCCAGCTTCCACCCACCCATTTCTCCTGGAGCATGCACTACACAAATATGGCAACAAATCTCGTCCTCCTCCACCCAAAACCATCCCAACCTGCCCAACTGCACAGTTCAACGACCCTCTCCCAGATATATTATTTATGTCAAGATGGAGATAATAATTTTAGACATTTTTCATAATTTTAGACATATTTCTTTTTCCCCTTAGAGATACAGCTGTGACCAGGTTTAAATAAAAGAGTAAGAATTACAAATACTCTGTTTACTTACACGAGGTGTCATCCAGCCACTCGATATGAGCAGGAGGATACTCTTTGAAATAGGCAAAGATGTCCTGGGTGCTCATCTCATCCACTCCACAAATGTAAATGGTGTCCAGCCTTACTTTAGGGATTGCTATAAAGAGGAAAAGACACAAAACTGGTACTTATTGCAAGCTTTCAGATTAGTGCCATATGAGTTTATAAAGCAAATACTTTAAATAAACTAAAGAGGAACTAATTGAAGTGAAACATGACATAGACCATAATTTGGTTTGTTCTTCCACAATGCAAAACTTTCAATAAACCGAGAATTAAAAAGAGGTTTCAAGCACTGGTAGATACAGAGATTGCACAGCAACCAAACAGCTTGAAAAACATTTTTTTTCCTCTTTGAACACTGCCAAAGTGCTATCATTAAGTACTAAAGAGCCAGAACAAAACAAGGCCCTGCACAAAGCACTTCCACTCGTATCACCTGATGGGGAGCTGTTCCAGGCCACAGCTTAGCAGGTCCAAGCTGCCAGCTGGAAAAAAAGCCTTGAGAACTAACTGGGTGCCAAAAGCACCAATCTGTTGTGCACACATCTCCTGGCTTCTGTTCCAGCTTGCCATCAGTGTAGCTTCACTGTGTGTACAGCACAGAGTCTGATCTCCCTGTGCACAGGACACAGAGTCCTCCACGTGGACCCACACACTGCTCCAGGGTTTGCAGAAAACATTTCAAGATTCTTAAAGCAGCACTGATCCAGAAGGTGAATCTTGGGCATTTAGCAGTAGTAAATAAGGCACACAAGAAAATGTTATCTTTGTGCTGGGGCTGGTAAAACAAGAAGTGAACTGGCAAGCGTCAAATAGGTTTAAAAATAATGACGTGCAAACGAGGAGGTGGAAAAACCCCAAAGTGATTCCCTTCAGTAACCAGGCAAAACCTCTGGGAATTTAGGAAATATTACAAGACAAATCAAGTCAAGACACTGTGAGGAAGTAACTAAAGAGATCTTTTCTCCTGACTGCTGGATGAACTCGTACCTTTCTTCATCACGTCCCGGTCCAGGGCCACGTTCCTCTGGGCCAGATTCACCTCAGCCCGAAAATGGAAACGTTTGGCTCTTTGCTCCTTCTTCTCAATTGCTTCCTGCAAAATGCAAAACAATGCACTCAAACAGGAGTCAGGAGCACACTCAACAAACTGCACTGGGGATACCTAAAATCTACCAGATAGCAACAATTTATATTAATAATTCTGTTAATTCTGGAGGGACCTGTAGGTTTGAGAATGTAGAAGTAATTCACAAAATATTTCTGTGTCACAGAACAGTTTTTGTGTAGGTCCAGCAATGGGAATCAGGATGCATGGAAAACAAGGGGGCTTGGACAACACAGTCTCCATCACAGAACATTATCTAGTCCCTACTAACAGGTATTAAATAAACCCCCTCTTCTAAAAGAAGCCTTTCTACCACAGGCAAAATTCATCTTTGAAGATGATATAATTTTCCCCTGTTTTTTTAATATAAACAAAAGTGTGAAATTGTTTCTCTGAGCATGAATTTAACACTGCAGAGCCGGCTCCAGAGAACTTTTTAGACTGGCAACTCAGGCTCCTCTTATGTAGCTCATGAGCAACAACCTGCCTGGAACTTGTGCAGTTTTGGAAACTGGCTGAGAAGCTCCTTGTTCTCCAGATTTATTAGGAAGCACTATAGGTTTTTGGATCTTTAGAACACACACTCTGATTCATACCAGCTGAATCACCTGAACACCAGGCTAAACCTTTGTGCACATTGAGAAAGAAAGAAATGAAATAGTTTCACCTCTCTGGTGGCAAAAATGACAAAATGTTGAAGAGCCATAGCACAAAAATTACCTTGGAGGTTACATCTATGCCAGTGATGAAACTTCCAGCTTTGTTTTCATATCTCCTACTGGTGTCCTAAGACAAAGCAAAATGGTGATGAAATCTCAATGTGCACTGAAAGCAACACACTTGTTACACTGAAAAAACCACCTGACCATTCCTACAAGAAATAGATCCTCTTTTCCTACATCCCTGGACAGAGAGGCACTCTCACGTCAGTGAAAGTAAAAGCACATGAACTGAACCAAACTTCCCTCACTTTAAGAATTCTTTCCTTTGACAGAATTTATTTTCTATGCCAGCTGCTGCCAAGCTTTTACTCTCTCAGTAATACAGGAAAAGTCATCAAACATCTTTCCCAAGTAAGACTTCCACAATTTTGGGTTTGGGTATAATTTCCTTGTAACACAGGGGCAGATTTAACAGTGATACCTGACTACTGAAATGTCAGTTTGCAGTTTTTAATCTCAGAAAGTGAGAACACCAAACCACATCCAAAATGAAACAAGTAACTTTTTATTCCTATCATTATCTCAACCCCAAATTCCAAATACCGAGGTGAAACACTTCTGTTTTGATACTGAGAGACGGTAAAAATGGAGAATAAGAGGGGAAAAAATTACAAGTTTCCTCTCTATAAGTCAGGACTGCTGAATTCAGAGAGGGACTAAACCCCACAGCCCCTGGACCAATGACCCAATTCTGTGCCCTCCATCATTTGCATCTGTAAAATGGCATCTCTTCATTTTGACACTCCCAACTGGCAGAAGTTTAGAGCTGGAAGAACACCTCTCACTTTCCTTAGGAGTAAACATGTTCTTTACACTTGTGCTGCAATAATTACTTTGGCTAAAGGACCATTTCTAGAAGTAGGTTAGTCTCAGTTCAGAAAGACCGAAGAACACACACAATCCAACCGCTTTTCTTAGTAACAGCACCAAAGTTCCTCTAATGCTGCCAAATGGCCAGAGTTACTAGAAAAGGAAAAGCAAAATAAACATGATTTTTAAAGTTGAAACCCCACAGTGTCTGAGGTTGACTCACGGAGCACAAGGAAGTACAGCACGATGCTGTCTCTCAGGCCACATGTTGTGCAAAAGCACAAGCACGCTGGCAGACCAGCTAATTAAAGATTAGCTTCCAAAACAATTTTCACCCAAGTTTTGAGAGCAAAAGATTACTTAGGATTTTAGAAGTCTGACCCATTTTTAGTTGTTAAACCTACTCCTACTAAAACTTGTACAGAAACAATCAGCGAGTGAAAAAGGGCAGAAAAACATCGCGAAGGAAGCGCTCAGAGCCCACACTGCCAGCTCTGCCGTCCCGCGGTCAGCCCCTGTTCCCTCTCCAGGTATTCCCTGTGTTCCCGGCATCAAACACTCCCTGTACACCCTCCCACCCACAGCCTGCTCCACACCCCAACACTGCACCCCAAATCCTCTTCTCCACCGCTTCCTTTATTCCATTCCTTCCCAAGCACATCCCGCCCGCTTCCTTAGCACTCGCCACCGAGTCCCCTCATATTCCCGCTCCCACATCCCTGCTTTTCCCAAGAATCCCCCACAAAAGCCCCCACAGAGCGCTCAGACACCCCCAGCCGCCGGACCCAGCCCCTCCTCGCCCACACCTCTCGGCCCTCACCGGGATGAGCTCCCGCAGCGAGCGCCTCACAGGGATGGTCTCCAGCTCTCCCTCTTCCACCTCCATGGGCTCGGGCTCGGGGCCGCGCGGCTCCGCCGCGGTCGTGCTNCCCGGCGGGCCCGGGGCATCCCCCCGAGACCGAGCGAACCCTGAGAGCCAGCGGAACCCCTGAGCCCAGCACACCCCGAGCCCGGGGCGCCCCGAATCCAACGCACCCCCGAGACTCAGCGGACCCCGAGCAGGGTGCACCCCCTAAGCCCAACGCACCCCCGAGACTCAGTGGACCCCGAGCAGGGTGCACCCCCTAAGCCCAACGCACCCCCGAGACTCAGTGGACCCCGAGCAGGGTGCACCCCCTAAGCCCAACGCACCCGGAGTCCAACGCAACGCGAAACCAACGCACCCCCGAGNGCGCCTCACAGGGATGGTCTCCAGCTCTCCCTCTTCCACCTCCATGGGCTCGGGCTCGGGGCCGCGCGGCTCCGCCGCGGTCGTGCTCGCCTCCGCCTTCACCGAGATCCGCAGGCCCCGCACGGCCGCCATGGCTCCGCCAGGCCCGCCCAGCGCGGCCAGCGAGACGAGCGCGGGGCGGCACAGAGCGGCGGGNAGCAGGGTGCACCCCCTAAGCCCAACGCACCCGGAGTCCAACGCAACGCGAAACCAACGCACCCCCGAGACTCGGCGCACCCCGAATCCAACGCACCCCAGAGACCCAGCGCACCCCCCGAGCCCAGTGCGCCCCCGGAGCCAAGCACAAGGCGAAGCCAGCGCACCCCCAGCCCGGCACGTCCCGGGCCGGACGGAGCCCCTCAGGGCCCAGGGTGGAGAACGGCCACGGAGACCGGGGAGAGGGCGGCCCTGCCGTGTGCCCGCGTACCCGCCGCCCCGGAGAGCGGACAAACACAGAACTTAAGTCCTTTCCCAAAAAAAGGGAGGTTTTTAACTATCTGAACTCCAATTTTCCGGTCCATACTAGCGGAATGTTACACTTCTGATAAAATCAAACTAATTCTCAGCTCTGTCTCCGCAGTGTTGCATCCCATTGTTCTGAGGCTCAGTTATTCTCTTTGTCCCCTTGTCCCAAGGTGTTCAGGTTGTTCCAGGAGAGCAGCCTTGCCTCTTGGCCTAAATAAACCACATGCTTTCACCAGTCCCTATGAGAAAAGTTCTTCATTCCCCTAATGACACTAACTGGCTCCATTCCCTCACACACAGCAGACCAGAGCCCTGTTCTAGCTGAGGAGTTGCTCCTGCCTTGGCATCATTATTTCACACCACAACTGCCAGGCTACACAGCCACATCCCATTGTCCTTGTGTGTTATCATCACACCACTAAGAATTCCTATTACTTCTCCAGCTGCAGGACCCTTCCCTCCAGCTCAGGCTGCTCCATGCCTCATTTCTGCACGTTACAAATAAACCCTCTCCAGTCCATTCCCTGTGACACATCACTTTCCCTCTGAACTGATGGTACCTCCCAGGAAAATTCAAATTTAGACTTTGTCACGAAGACGTTTCCCAGCTGGCAGCATAAAGGCTCCTCCCCTTACACAAAATCCAGCGGGATCATTTTACCCATCACTCGCTCCAAGATTATTTATTCCCAAGTCTTCACGCAGAGCTCGTGACACAATGGCTCATGTCACTGTTCACCAAAAGTGCTACATTTGGCACCGACATCCCACAGCAGCACCTGGCAGGAACTTCTGGCACAGGTGACGCTTCCAAGCCAGGTTCCAGGCCACATGAGATGAAGAAAAGGAATAAACAGGACACAGGCACCTCCTGGGAACAGCTGAGCCTGAACTAATTGCAAGAGGAAACATTTCTGTGTAAGAAATGCTGTTTCTTCAGGTCACAGGGAAAAGAAACCAAGAGATGGAATTTCTCCTCCTTTAGTTTTAGTTTTCTAAGTAGGACACAGTATTGCCATGTGATCTAGACCAGTTAGACAAAGCCAAACCCTTCAAGGAGCAGCTGGGACAGGGTTATGTGACACCAGGTCACCTTGCACTGCTGTCAGCAGAGTGCAGATGAACCTTGGGCTGACCCAGGTGTTTCCTGATTTTGTTTTAACATCCCTTGGATGTCACCTCGGGCAGAACATTGCTGTACTACAGCCCTCCACACTTGGCACCTTTTCAAGATTCACTCATTGCACTCAGCAAGAAACTTTCTACTGATTGACTGTGGCTTTAGAAACATTGCCAAAATTTTAGAGCTTCTTAGGAAAAAACAATCTCTGGCCAACTGGTAGGGATAATAAATCAGAAGAGGGAAACTAAACCTGGGTACCAGTGGGGCTTTTTACTGCTAGGTGAGTGAACAGAATGTTTTCATAATATTTTATAATTCCTTTCAGGATCTTGTAATTAACAGTGAATTCTTCAGCATTTCAAGCTGATTTAGTTTTATTCTTCTGAGACTGTGTCCCAGAGCTTTGTTTTTCTTTCACATTCCTCTCTGCAACCCCTCTGCCTGTGAAAGATCACCTGAACTCTTAAAATGTTAATTGTTTTCAAACTTGTAGGAAGCAGGTTTGGGCAGAAGGGCTCTGCCTTTTATAGCCTTTGTGCAGCAGGGATGGGGCAATGTTAATAAACTACTGAGGGATGCAGCATTTAAATAGGAGAGGAAAAAGAAATTTGGGAAAGGCTACCAGTCATTATCAGAAATGCTAAGTAAGGAAAGGCTTTTACAAATAATGAAGGTGAGAAAGTGACTGTAGAAGAGAAGCTGTGGATAACCTGGAAGTGATCAAGGCCAGGTTGGATGGAGCTCTCAAAAACCTGCCCTAGTGATAGGTGTCCCTGTCCACAGCTCGGAGTCAGACCTGGATATCTACGAGGTCCCTTCCAACCCAAAGTATTCCTATAAGATCCTATGAAATCATTCCAGCATAAAAACACCCACGGGAGCGATTTAGGGCAGGAGCGTTATTGGTTTCCCAGCTTTGACCACCAGAGAGAGCTCATGCAACAGGATTCCCAACGTGAGCGAAAACCAAAACCAAAACCTGACGGAAAACACCAATTCCTGCAGTTTTGGGATCGGCTGAAAACGGGAGATGGGGACCGGGAAGGGAGGGGAAAAAAGAACAGCCTGTGGGCCATCAAAAAAGGAGACTTTTTTTGCAGTGGTCTGGCAGGAGTCAGAAAAATGGTGAATTTTTCCCTAATAAAGTATTGATTTGTTTGTGGTCTGTGAACACTGAACAGAAAGGACACGTGCTCCTGCGGATATGATTTAACTCTCCTGCCCTCCTGGGCTCTCAACAAGGATCTGCAGCTTTTCAAACCTGTGAAAAACTCATAGAAGTGTCTGTGCTATTCCTGCAGCTGGCCAGCAAACCCCACACATCACCACAGAAACTGGGACTGCCTTCCAAATGAATCAGGGCTTGCTCCTAGCTCCAGTCCATCTGGACAGAGAACAGCATCAGCAGAGGAAGGATGTTCATTTGTGAGGCAGAAATCAAGCACCCGGTGTTTTCTTTTTTCTTATGGATTTGGTGAACCACAGGCTCCCCACCTGTAAGACAGAATATTTTCTCACTGGGATATTGTGAAGGTTAGTACAACCCTGGTAACCTGACACAATTCCAGAGTCCCATCCAGGAGACAGCTACAGGGCCCTACAAAAAAGCAGGATATTGGATGCAGGGAGGAGCACAGCACCCTCACAGTCAGGGACAGCTGTGCTCTCACATTGTTTATGCAAGTGCTGCCACAAGGAGACCACACAGTTGAAAAAGCACATTCCTTTCTGGAAAAAAACTCACAGCACTGAGCAGAACTGGAGCAGAATTCTACACACATTGACAGACATTACTCTGGCATTTAAGAGATCTTGGAGAACAGTCTAAAAGTGGCAAATATTGCTTTGTTCTCACAAATAGAACTCTTAATTTGTGCATGCCCACACACACATGGTTCTTCTGTGGCACCAGTGGAACTTAAGCTCTTCCCTGCTGCAGACCTCTGTGGTAATGCAGTCAGTGAACTGCCCTGAATAAAATGAAACTTTTTCTTTTGCCGGGCTATTTTTAACATAGAACAGCTTGTTGGCCCAATTCAGTGTGTACTCCCATGAAAAGCAGCTGTGCTGGCACAGCTGTGGGGTGGGAATATGTGGCTGGCAGGGAGGATGAGGACAGAAGCTGCTGGCACAGCCCTGAAGGAAAACACAGTGAGCTGCAGCCTTTAATGTGCAGATGAAAATATACACAATATACTGAGCTGGAAGGGACCCACAAGGATCATCCAGGCCAGCCCCTGGCCCTGCACAGACACCCCAACAATCCCACCCTGAGCATCCCTGAGAGCATTGTCCAAACTCTCCTGGAGCTCTGGCAGCCTTGGGGCTGTGCCATTCCCTGGGGAGCCTGGGCAGTGCCAGCACCCTCTGGGGAAGAACCTTTTCCTAATATCCAACTTAACCCTCTCCCCTGACACAGCTCCTGCTCTTGCCTCGGGTTCTGTCCCTGGTCACAGAGCAGAGGTTGGTCTGTCCCTCAGAAGGATGTTGAAGACCACAACAAGGTCTGGCCTCAGTCTCCTCCAGGCAGAACAAACCAAGTGACCCCAGTGCATTCTCATAAGCCTCCTCAGCAGCAGGGCCAGGGAAGGGATTGTCCCCCTGTGCTGGGCACGGGTACGGCCACATTCGAGCACCGTGTCCCCTCAGTTCAGGAAGGACATCGAGGGGCTGGAGCATGACCAGAGAAGGGAACAGAGCTGGGGGAGGATCCGGAGCACCAGGTGAGGCTGAGGGAGCCAGGAGAGCTGAGCCTGGAGAAAAGGAGAAGGAACCTTCTGGCTCTCCACAACAGATGGAAAGGAGATGGGAGCCAGGTGGGGGTCGGGCTCTGCTCCCAGGGAACGAGGGACAGGATGAGGGGAAACGGCCTCAAGATGTGTCAGGGGAGGTTAGGGCTGGACATCAGAAGGAACTTCTTCCCAGAAAGGTCATTATACTTTGGAACGGGCTGCCCAGCCATGTGGCGGAGTCACTGCGCTTGGAGGTGTTCAAGAAACGAGTGGACGCGGTACTCTGATCTGGTTAAGAAGGCGGTGCTCGCTCACGGGTCGGACTCGATGATTCCAGCGGTGTTTCCCGGCCCGATCGATGCCGGGATTGCCGGGATTCACCCGCTGTTTCCGCCGTACCCAATCCCCACAGCGCCTTCCCGCCTCCCCCTCACAGCCCGCCCTCACACCGACCCCCCGCCCCGCCCGCGCGGAGAGATGACGTCACGTCACCCCGCGTGCGGTCACGTCCGGTAGGTGAGGTCAGGGCCGGGGCCGCCATTTTGAGCGGCTCCGCGGGCGGCGGCGGCGGCCGCGGGCGGGGGAGGAGCGCGGCCCCCATGGCCGGGCAGTTCGACTCCGAGGACCGGGCGAGCTGGTACTGGGGGCGGCTGAGCCGCGCCGAGGCCGTATCGCTGCTGCAGGGGCAGCGCCACGGCACCTTCCTGGTGCGCGACTCGGGCACCATCCCCGGCGACTTCGTGCTGTCGGTGTCCGAGAGCTCCCGCGTCTCGCACTACATCGTCAACAGCCTGGGGCCGGCGGGAGCCCGGCGGGCCGGCGGCGAGGGCCCCGGGGCCCCGGGTGAGTGACCCCCAGGGCCGGCGGTGCCCGCAGCCCCGGGCAGGGCAGCCGGGGCGGCTCCGCTGGGCGCCCGGGCGGTGTTCGCAGGCGTGCAGCGCTTTGTGGTGGAATTAAGCCGTGTTCCGGAGCTGGGGCCGCTGCCCGAGCAGAGCCGACTGTCCGCACCTGCCGTCCTGTGCCACATCAAATTCAGCGTCCTGGAGTTGGGCATCCCGCCGCTCCAGCCTCGCACCTCTTTGTTTTCCTAACCCCCTTAGCGATAATTCATAGATTTTCCGTGTCATCTCAGCCGGGAGGTGGTTCTGTGGAAGTGTCATCCCCAAAATCTGACTTCTGACAAGGCAGTTTTGCGTTATCAGGGAGGCTGAGTTCGAGTTTGAGTGGTGGGAACTCTGCAGGATGTAAAGGCAGTGGTTTCTTGAAATCAGATGTGAAGTTCACTTTCTTTCCCCTTGAAAGGAGAAGTTTGATATTATTTCTCATCAGCCGAACATGTAATGATGAAAACAACACGTTGAAGTGTAACACTGCAAGTGCAGAAGGTGCTGATTGTGCCAGAGGGAGAAGCAGAATTTTTGCTGTTTAGTCCAACTAAACCCCAGCACTGCAGAACCTTGGATGTGTCAGAATGTGCAGTCCAAAGGCACTGGTGTCCCTCCTGTGGCAGTTAGGGAAGTTGGTGCTGGAACTGCTCCAGTTTGGATATTAATCCTTGCAAAATGATGTGGATGTGTGATTGGCATCTCTGCAAGGAGCCACTAGATAATTTTTAATTATAGTAAACGTGTGTAATAAGAGATTTGGTGAACTTGTTTGGCAGAAAGTAGACAGAGGCACTCTGGTGCAGGTCTATGGGTGGAATAGGAGACCAGTGGTGGAAAGACTTGTTTTATTTTTCAGTCTCTGCACAGAGGGGTTGACTAAGGAGATAATCTGAGAGAACACAAAATTGGTGCCAGTAGATTTGTAGTGTCATACAGGGGAAGCATTTCAGATTGGAAAAATAGGGAAAGTCTAAACTGATCCTGTTTATCCCAGGAACCTCCTGGAGCTGCACAGTGCACTCAAGTTACAGAGCTCCACAGGTAGAAGTTAAAGGTGGCTGAATTCAGCTGGAAGTGGAATTGATTGCTGCTGTGGGGGGTCAGAATGTGGTGGGTTCCTGTTGTTCCTTGTGTGTGCAGACAGAGGTTTGGTGCTGTAATTGCTGACAAGGATGGCTGGTGTTGTGTACAGCAGTCAGTCACCAACATGCTTTGTTGTGAATCCAACCTAATTGGATTTTAAAGACAGTAAAAAACATTGGGTCATGAGTGTCTGTCACTTCTGGGCAGTTGTTTTTTGGGGAGCAGCTAATCTCTGGAAGAACAGTGGCATCACTTCAGTACAGCCATCCTGACTTTTTTTCTTGTGTTACATCCTAAGCTCAGTAACATTTTGTGGCATTCTGTGGGCTGGCTTTGGTTAAAATCATGAAGTACCTTGTAATTCTCTTCTGTTTTAAAAGAGTAGCTGTGTAAGCTGGTGGCACAGTAGGCTTAATATATTTGGAAGAGTATAATTATGTTTTGGTTGGTCTCCTCTTTATTTGTCCCCTGGAGGTTCTGGGGAGGGGTGATGCATCACTCCTGCACTACAGACACTCCCACGCTGATTTTAGTAATTTTAATTAAATCATGCCTCCATGCTGATACTGCTGTCTTCACACCCCAACCAAAGAAGGTGCTGGGGAGGTATATATTGAATTATACCTCAAGTGTAATTAAGGTGCTCTTTCAGAAAAAAATAAGTGGGAGGTTGTTCTGCAGTGGAAGGGAGGTGAAAACAGTAGAAGATTGAAGATGATTCTGTGTTTGGGTAGGGAAGCTAATGCAGTAAAAAGAGTTGAATGTTTGCAAATTGTCCTGCTTGTTTATTGTGGCCAAGTTAAAAGATTAGGAAAAACAAAATCACTCTATTTTAGTATGGTACATTCTTTTTTTAGCAAATTGTTGGCAAATGCACGGGTCTCTCTGGGAAATTTGAATATTCCAGGTTGGGTTCTTGAGTTGATTTGTGTTGGGCTCAGTGTCTGTGAAATTCCTGGCTGTTCTCAGGGATAGGGAAGCCTCAGCACAGAATGAATGAGATGAAGAGCTTTGGCTTCCCTAAAAAACACAATGTCACAAAAACATGATACTTTCTTTGATTTCTGAAGTATAAAGTAAACTTGCAAAAACTCTTTGTTAAATTGACCTTTTGACTGATGCTGCAGTTTCTAACTTCTTGCAGGTGATTTTTCAACATAACAAAGAAAAAATAATTGAACAGAATTTTTAATGTCTTCTAGAATGTTTTAAGGATGCTAAAAAATAGGATAAATCACTGAATTATGGGAAAGAAAAATAATTTGTTTTCAGTGGAAGTGGAGAAGTGGATAATTTATGATGAAGTATCACAGTTATGGCTAAAGAAATCCCAAACAAGACAAAGTGCTCCATGCAGGCATTAGCATGTTGATGGACAGCAGAGGAAATATTAAATATATCATGTGTTTGCATTGTGACATGGGGGCTTGGGGTAAAAATGTGTGATATACACTAAAAAATGCCTGAAATGCCTAAAGATAGAAATGCTCTCTGTTGAGAGTGCAGCATTATAAAGATAGAAGCCTTAATGTTATTAAATTTGTCTGCCTGAAGTAGGCAAATATGACAGATAAAATGCAGAAATGGATGTTTTCACATCAGAATTTTAAGAACATGATTCTGGATTGAATTGAACTTCCTGGAATCATAGAATCCTTACAGAATGATACCCACACTCAGCCCTGGGTGAAGTGGCTTTAGGCATGTGTGAGCAGAGTGGTTTAACTCTGATGCTTGTGGTTTGGTTTTATTTTCATTTTTATATTGAGATCAAAATATATTTAAATAGTTGCAGCTTTAGAAAGTGCCTGTATTAGACATCTGCTCTTATCCTCTGATCTGTAAATGATGACTGCAGTGATGGGAAATGAGTCTAACTCCTGAGTGAATGTTTTCCTGGTGTGCTCAGAGCTCTTCCACTCAATAGAGTTTTAAGTTCTTATAGGGTGTTCGTGGGATTTATTTGTTCTGCTCAGCATGAGTAGGAAGGTACTTGAGAACAAGGAAGAAAGGTGTCCCTGTGAGGGTGGGGAAGCACAAGGGCTGGAATGTGGTGCCTTCAGAGCCCAGTTCCCATATGCTCCAGGAGGAAGTGGCTTACATCACTGGGGTGTCTTACTGGTGCTCTGTGAGATAAGAACAGCTTTTCTGGCCCTAAACACACTGAACTGGGAAAGGGAGCCACCCTTACAGAATAAAACTAGATGCAAAAATAAACACCTGTATTTCTGTGAAGGAAAAGGTTTCCAAAGCTTGGCAATAAAGAGAAAACTCCCTATTGACACTACCAATTAGAGTGAAGAGAGAAATGCAAACTCCCTGAGATGCCTGAGAAAGGGAGAAGTTGCTCTGTGGTTTCACCACCTGCCCAATCAGCAGAATACTGGGTGCTTTATAGCCCTGATTCCCCAGGATCTGGACAATATTTAAAACATACACAAGCACTTTTTCCCAGACTGACACAAAGGCAGCACAGTGTCAGAGGGTTGCGACAGGAGGGAATGTGCATCACAAACAGAGAACTGATATGAGCCAGGTTTGAAATGTTCTTCAGTTGTGGGACCCTTTAGAGTTTAACTCTTTCCTCACCTTTTGTGGCATCCTGAGATGGCTGGAGTTATGTTAGTGGAGATGGAGGATACTCAGCCCTTTGTGCTTCTCATTTAAAAAGTTAATCTTGCTCAGCTGAGCTGTGCTGGTGGTGGAGGTACTCCCTGAGCAGCTCTTCTCCAGCTGTGCCAAGCTGCAGAAAGAGAATTTCCAGTACTCAAGTGGAGCCCTCAGAAGATGTGCACACTGTGCTGCTCAGACTTGTGCCTTCAAGAGGAATTCCAGGATCATAAAGGAATACTGCTCTTATTCCCAAACAAACCCCACTCACCTTGTTGCTGTAACTTTTTCTTGTGTTAGATCTTGCCTGAATTACTCCACTGGCCGGCAGGTATGAGCAGTGTCACAGTTCAAACAAGAGGCTGAAGAATTCCTCTGAGCCTGAAATCTGTTCATCTTTGAATTTCATTATACCAGGGAATGACAAAACTCAGGAGCCTGTAGGGAGTGGAATAGTTTCCCACTGCATGTGAACATTGTAGCTGAAGAAGATCCACACAAGTCTTAAACTGATGGAAAGTTTTCCACTTGCTTGGGAAGGTGGAGTTGTATTTTATTTCCAATCTGCCTTTTACCACCTGTGACTTTGAACTATATTGACCTTTTTATGCCTGTTTTAGCTAAATTTTAGGAGTCTTCTCTTTAAGTTCTCCAGATGGTTATGAGATTGCTGCCTTTATATTAATTGACTATTAATTTAGATTAAGTTTACAGATTTCTTGTTCTAGATCTTCTGTAGCTGCCTTACATTTTTTAAAAGAAAAGCTTCAGAAATGCATGTGTTTTTCTGGCAGTGTGGTCTTTGGGAGGGTGACTTCTCTCCTTTCTGATGCTTTTCTCTCTGTCCCTTCAAGGAGTGCATTGATCTTTCTGATCCCAGAATTTGGAGGATCTGTGTCCTCTGGCTGTTGTTCAGCTGTGCAAAACACCTCTTAGGATCTGATTTTCCAGGATACAGTACAGTGATTTCTGTCACTCCTTCCCTGTACATNAGAATGTTTTAAGGATGCTAAAAAATAGGATAAATCACTGAATTATGGGAAAGAAAAATAATTTGTTTTCAGTGGAAGTGGAGAAGTGGATAATTTATGATGAAGTATCACAGTTATGGCTAAAGAAATCCCAAACAAGACAAAGTGCTCCATGCAGGCATTAGCATGTTGATGGACAGCAGAGGAAATATTAAATATATCATGTGTTTGCATTGTGACATGGGGGCTTGGGGTAAAAATGTGTGATATACACTAAAAAATGCCTGAAATGCCTAAAGATAGAAATGCTCTCTGTTGAGAGTGCAGCATTATAAAGATAGAAGCCTTAATGTTATTAAATTTGTCTGCCTGAAGTAGGCAAATATGACAGATAAAATGCAGAAATGGATGTTTTCACATCAGAATTTTAAGAACATGATTCTGGATTGAATTGAACTTCCTGGAATCATAGAATCCTTACAGAATGATACCCACACTCAGCCCTGGGTGAAGTGGCTTTAGGCATGTGTGAGCAGAGTGGTTTAACTCTGATGCTTGTGGTTTGGTTTTATTTTCATTTTTATATTGAGATCAAAATATATTTAAATAGTTGCAGCTTTAGAAAGTGCCTGTATTAGACATCTGCTCTTATCCTCTGATCTGTAAATGATGACTGCAGTGATGGGAAATGAGTCTAACTCCTGAGTGAATGTTTTCCTGGTGTGCTCAGAGCTCTTCCACTCAATAGAGTTTTAAGTTCTTATAGGGTGTTCGTGGGATTTATTTGTTCTGCTCAGCATGAGTAGGAAGGTACTTGAGAACAAGGAAGAAAGGTGTCCCTGTGAGGGTGGGGAAGCACAAGGGCTGGAATGTGGTGCCTTCAGAGCCCAGTTCCCATATGCTCCAGGAGGAAGTGGCTTACATCACTGGGGTGTCTTACTGGTGCTCTGTGAGATAAGAACAGCTTTTCTGGCCCTAAACACACTCTGAACTGGGAAAGGGAGCCACCCTTACAGAATAAAACTAGATGCAAAAATAAACACCTGTATTTCTGTGAAGGAAAAGGTTTCCAAAGCTTGGCAATAAAGAGAAAACTCCCTATTGACACTACCAATTAGAGTGAAGAGAGAAATGCAAACTCCCTGAGATGCCTGAGAAAGGGAGAAGTTGCTCTGTGGTTTCACCACCTGCCCAATCAGCAGAATACTGGGTGCTTTATAGCCCTGATTCCCCAGGATCTGGACAATATTTAAAACATACACAAGCACTTTTTCCCAGACTGACACAAAGGCAGCACAGTGTCAGAGGGTTGTGTCGGGAGGGAATGTGCATCATAAACAGAGAACTGATATGAGCCAGGTTTGAAATGTTCTTCAGTTGTGGGACCCTTTAGAGTTTAACTCTTTCCTCACCTTTTGTGGCATCCTGAGATGGCTGGAGTTATGTTAGTGGAGATGGAGGATACTCAGCCCTTTGTGCTTCTCATTTAAAAAGTTAATCTTGCTCAGCTGAGCTGTGCTGGTGGTGGAGGTACTCCCTGAGCAGCTCTTCTCCAGCTGTGCCAAGCTGCAGAAAGAGAATTTCCAGTACTCAAGTGGAGCCCTCAGAAGATGTGCACACTGTGCTGCTCAGACTTGTGCCTTCAAGAGGAATTCCAGGATCATAAAGGAATACTGCTCTTATTCCCAAACAAACCCCACTCACCTTGTTGCTGTAACTTTTTCTTGTGTTAGATCTTGCCTGAATTACTCCACTGGCCGGCAGGTATGAGCAGTGTCACAGTTCAAACAAGAGGCTGAAGAATTCCTCTGAGCCTGAAATCTGTTCATCTTTGAATTTCATTATACCAGGGAATGACAAAACTCAGGAGCCTGTAGGGAGTGGAATAGTTTCCCACTGCATGTGAACATTGTAGCTGAAGAAGATCCACACAAGTCTTAAACTGATGGAAAGTTTTCCACTTGCTTGGGAAGGTGGAGTTGTATTTTATTTCCAATCTGCCTTTTACCACCTGTGACTTTGAACTATATTGACCTTTTTATGCCTGTTTTAGCTAAATTTTAGGAGTCTTCTCTTTAAGTTCTCCAGATGGTTATGAGATTGCTGCCTTTATATTAATTGACTATTAATTTAGATTAAGTTTACAGATTTCTTGTTCTAGATCTTCTGTAGCTGCCTTACATTTTTTAAAAGAAAAGCTTCAGAAATGCATGTGTTTTTCTGGCAGTGTGGTCTTTGGGAGGGTGACTTCTCTCCTTTCTGATGCTTTTCTCTCTGTCCCTTCAAGGAGTGCATTGATCTTTCTGATCCCAGAATTTGGAGGATCTGTGTCCTCTGGCTGTTGTTCAGCTGTGCAAAACACCTCTTAGGATCTGATTTTCCAGGATACAGTACAGTGATTTCTGTCACTCCTTCCCTGTACATAATGTTCCAGAGGACTTTTCTTCTTAAAGTCCAGCTTGTATTCAGGTACACTTGGCAAGTCCCTCAGGCTGTTGTGCATTAATTCAAGAGGGTGAACCTGTTCCAAAGGGAAAAAAAGGACACTCCAAAATGCCTTGTTCATCCTGGTGAAGATTGAAGATTGACCAGGCTGATGAATGGTACTGATGAACTGCTCATTTCCTGTGACCTGTGAAGATTTTTCTGTGAATCCCACATTGCTGAGACAGAGCTCAGCCCCCTGGCTGAGTCAGCTTGTAGCAGGTTTCACTGAGGTAAATTGGTGTTTCAGCCTCTCTATTTCTGTCACGTGAAATAAGTTCCATGTCAATGAACTTCTCTGAGACTCAGTCTTCTCCATATGGATTGCAAAGAGCTTTGCCACCCTGCTCTTAAAGTTCTCATGACTTTTTCTTTTTGCTCAGATGTCAAGCCTTGATCCTAAAAGGTTCACAGCTAAAATAGTGCTGGATATTTGCACATGATTCTGTCACCAGGTTGGTCTGAGACCTGATGTGTTTCCCACTTCTAACTCTAGTGGAAGTGCAGCATTCCCAGGTCCTGTTTTACACTGAGCTGTTCTGAAGTGGTGCAGGCATGCTGCCTGTCCAGCCAGAATTCCTGTCCTGTGAGCCCACAGAGCTGACAGTGCCACTGGGATGAAATTCCAGGGTTCTGGCCAAGTCTAGAGCTGTAAGTTGCATCTCAGCAACAAAAGTTGAGGGGGTTTTGCATCCTCTCAGCACTACACTGTGGGAGAATATGATGGATTCTTAATTCTCTTCCCATGCTGGGCTCCCGTTTCTCACTGATAATTACATTAACTTCCTTTATCTCTGGTGATGCCAGTTTGAGGGGTTTTTTTGCAGTTTTTCAAGGCTGTTGCTTTTGGGTTTTGGCTCACTGTGTTTGTATTCATTTCTTTTGAGAGCCTTTCAGGGCTGTTAAAGCATGCAAGCAGGCTTTTTCCAGTGACTTAGTTCTGCTCCTTTGGATTTCCTTTAACCAGCTCCACTAATGCTCCTGTTCCTTCAGGATACTTCAGAACTCATTTCTCGGGTGTTGGTCTTATTGAATCTGCCCTTTTCTCTGTTAGAACCCCTTTCTGCTCTCCTGAAAGAACTTGTTGTAACATTAGCTTTCCATGCTGACAGTGCTACTTTGCAGGGAGTTTTGGATCAGTGACAGCTTGAAAGATTCTGCTAGCTTTGTACTCCAGAGCTAAGGCTTGGGACTGTTAGATATTCCCTGCAGAGAAAACAGACTTGCAAAGTAAGCATCTCTGTCTTGCTAAAAGAGTTACTCATTAAAGTATAAATCTTTTCATCTGCACTCCCTTCCCCCAGCCTTCCCCAGTTCTTCCCCTAACTGATGGCATGGGGCATGGTGGAAATAGAACATCATGTGTGTGTTTTTCCCTAGCTGAGCCTGAAGAACATAAAATGGAAAAAAAAGCACAGCACACAGATTGGAAATGGATATTCTGCACTTGTAGTGATGCTTGTAATGGCTTGGATGTGAACATATCTGTATTCTAGTGTATTTGAGGTTTGGATTTATAGCTTAGGCTCCATCTGACAAACATGGCAAAGAAGCTCCAAGACATGAGATTAAAAGGCTGAGTCATACCTGTTATGAAAATATATGTTGTTGCTTTGCATTGCATAGAATGGAGATAATTTTCTTTACTGGTACCTTTTATCAAACTGAAAAATAACTTTATTTGCTCATTGACATCACTTGTTTGCTGCCGTGCAAAGCAGTTTTCTGTAGTGTCCATGCCTTTAACCCAAAGTGTTACAACAGGTAAAAAACCATTATTGCAGTGTTGTTCTTTAGAAATAGATCTGAACTGCAGAAGAGAGTTAAAAAAATAATTTCCTTGAAATGGTACCAAAATTTACTTCCTATATTTAGAGTATAAAACAGGAGAATTATACAGGCTCCTGAGAAACCCTGATGTACTGAACATTTTCATCTGTTGGGTCCATATAATACCGAAAGAAACAAAGATATTTTTATTTTAATTTGGGAAGTTTGGCGGTGCCAAAGAATTTCTCTTTTCCTTCCTTGACAAAATCTTTTTAAAAAACCTGTACTCATGATCATGATAGTGCTGCCTTTGATTGAAAATGCTCAGAAAAGCTGAATACGATGTCAAGGTGATCAAATTTGGTGTTGAAATACTTCTGTTTAAATGTATTTGTCTTCTCAAATGTTTGATTTATAGTTTTAATGCTCTCCTTGACATGTTGCCTTCTCTTTCCAGGGTCGAATCCCACCAGATTTCGAATAGGTGACCAAGAATTTGATTCTTTGCCATCTTTACTGGAATTCTACAAAATACACTATTTGGACACTACAACCTTGATAGAACCCGTTTCGCGCTCGAGGCAGAATAGCGGGGTTATCCTCAGGCAGGAGGAGGCCGAGTATGTGCGAGCCCTCTTTGACTTTAATGGCAATGATGAGGAAGACCTCCCCTTTAAGAAAGGAGACATACTGAGAATCCGGGATAAGCCTGAAGAGCAGTGGTGGAACGCAGAAGACAGCGAAGGGAAGAGGGGAATGATACCCGTTCCTTACGTCGAGAAGTATAGACCTTCCTCTGCTTCAGTCCCCACTCTGATTGGAGGTAACCAGGATAGTTCCCACCCACAACCACTGGGTGGGCCGGAGCCAGGGCCCTATGCCCAGCCCAGCATCAACACTCCGCTCCCTAACCTTCAGAATGGCCCTATTTATGCCCGGGTTATCCAGAAGCGAGTCCCTAATGCCTACGACAAGACAGCCTTGGCTTTGGAGGTACATAATGGGCAAAACTTAGAAGGAAGAGATCTGTTCAAGGGATTTCCCTTTCGCTCATGTTGTAGTTTTGGAGGAATGAGAAAGGGAAAAGCTTTGTAATACTGGTTTTATGTCGTCATTAATAAGTTATGGATAAAATGAGTGACTCGAGTCACTTGTAAATTAGATTATTGTTGATTGTTATTAGGTTACTGAACCGGTATCATGTCTGTTGTCAACCATCACTAACATAAGTGTTTCCCCATCCATGTTTTCAGTTCTGAAATGGTTTTTTTTGGGGGGAGGGAGAGGGAGCAGCTCGTAAATTGTGTGTCTGACCCTGTGTTTGCTGTTGTGTGCCTCACCACAATCTGTACAAGATGTGCTGGGTTGTTTGTTGGTTTGTGTTGTGTTGGGTATTTTTTTCTCCCCAGTGTGTCAGCAGTTTTAAAGCAATCAGTGGAAACATTGGTACACTTTGAAATTACCTGAACTGAGATGATGATCACACATAGAATTTAATTGTAACATCACCTCAAGCAGATGACTTTGGGTTTAGGTTTGAGGCAGGAGCATTTTACAATTCACACCACAGTTTGTTAGGTCTGGTATAAAGCAGTGATTGATGGAGTAGGGTTTGTAGTAAAGCACTGAGTTTTCTCCAGGTTGATTCACTTCCTGACAGGAACAAGTAATTGCACAGGCCCTTTCTGATTTGTCTTTTTTCCTCTTAAAAAGGTGACTGGAGTGCTCTATCTCTCCACATCGGATAGTTCTCCCCAAAGTTACATTTGAGGAAATTGAGACTAAGGTATTCCCTGTGGCAGACCTTTGCCTTAGGATATGTAAATTGTATCCTTTAATCTAGGCTTTCTTTGAGCTAGAGGCTCTGGAATTTCCTGATACCTAATTGACTTCCTGTTTATATAACATTTTAAGTACTTGGGATAAAACAGTTTCTGTGCTGAGTCAGAGCATCTCGTCTGCACTCTCAAATACTCTGTGTAATTGTGCATAGCACAAAAGGCACTCCAGGACTTCAGTGATCTGGCAGCTGTAGGTGTGTGTCTGGTGCAGAACTGGGAGATGCAGCACATGCTGCAGATGGAGAACTGATGTACAGCCTGGCAGATGTGAAATCTTTCCCATGTAGGTAGTAAATATACTCTGAGTTGCTACACATTCTGTTATAGGGCTGAATATCTTTGGGTTGAGAAGCAGGTAGGGAAATTTATGGAAACTCACCAGATTTTGGGGAAATGGGAAGATTTTTACCCTCCAAACTCATAAAGGTTAAAATGCTGTCTCTTTCCCTCTTTTTCTCACCCTTTCCACCCAGTTACCTCCTGGGGCTTGGGAAAATTCCCGAATGCAGGCTGTTGTAATCACCAGATGTTAGATTGGTTTTGAGCCTCTGGATACTGTTGTGGCATATTTAGCAAACCCTTTTGCTTTTCTTTCTGAATTTTGCATTCTCTTAAGCCTTAACTGCACACTTTATTCCACTAAAGAACCCCACACTGCTGCCTAGTGCAGGATTTGGGAGCATGGAGTGAAATAGGGAGAGTGAGGAAATGCTGCTAATCCAGGCCATAAGCAACTTAGAGTGAAAGGAAATGCTTTCCAGGCTGGAGAGCAGCTTGTGGGTGCCAGGGCTGATCTTAGGTTAGTTCAATCCTCTTCACCAAAACTCACATGATCTGGCAAGAGTGCTGTGCTGTGCTGTAGGAAGAGCAGTTTTGTGGGTAACACCTCTCTTTTCTGAGCTACCTGACACCTCCAGTGTCTTTTACTAACTGATGGGAAAGGCTGAGTAGCTGAAGTATTTGGGAGAGGCAGCTGAGAAGTGTCAGCTCAGCTTGGCTGTGTGACCACAGGAGATTTCTGATGTCCAGAAATGGCCTTTGTGGGCCTCTTAAAACTACTTTAATATTTATCAGTTGGCACCTTGGCCCTCTTGGTTAGGGTGTTACATTCCTGTCTTGCTCTCCATTTAAGAAATGCAATAGCAGTTGTGGTTCTTCATTCTGTATATAATATTGCAAACATTTCGTTTTAAAAAATGAGCCATTTATCACTGCTTCTAGTGGCCTTCAAAGCTTTGCAGCTTTTACCACTTCCAATCACAATGTTGCTGAGTTGCTTTCAATGTCTGTACAGGAAAAAAAACAATATGCACTTCATTTTCTCCCAAGTTTTTCTTCATCCTGTCTATCAAAGTGCTGTTTCTTGTTGTCTCCTTTCTCCACATTCCCTTTCACTTCATGGTGTTCCTTCTCTGTTTATTTAGAGATCTCTTTCTTAGATAACTTAGTAGAGAGCATTATGTAAATCTTATCAGGCCATTTTTGCCCAGACCTCTTTATATAGAGCAAGTGGGATTCTTTCCAAATGAAAACTCTTATCCTTAAATCTGCCAATATTCATGGGAGGGGGTGGATCCCACTGTTTCTCTTAGAAAAATAGATTCTTAACATCAAACAGTTTTTGCCCAAACTGCAAACAGAATATCTGTGCTGTTCTGTTATTTTAAGCCTGACATACTTTTGAAGAGTTCAGGGAAGGAGGATCAGAGCAGGTGATGTTCTAATAAAGTCTGTGCTCTATTATGGAAAAAAGATTCAGCAGGAGAAGTTAACATTTATTTTGCATGTAACTGGACCTATGCAAGGAGTTTTCAGTCTATTTTAAGAGAAAATAGAAGAGGAAAAGGGAAGATCTGTGTGGTGAATGACTCTGAGATCGATGGATTTATTTTTTTTCTTTGTAACAGTAGCAGAACTCTGCCACCTTGACTTCACCAAAAAGGAGTACTTGGAATAAAACCACAGAAGTCTTCACTTGAACCTTCAGTTTTGCTTTGAAGCATATGGGGTATATTTAGTTTTAAAGCTTCTGATGAAGACTGAGACAAAGCTGGCTTTCTAGCAGGGTACAGTGTTGTTCCTGAGGTGCTGTGCTTGGTGGGATGATGCACTATGGACTAATGTTGCCATAAATCAATGCTGAAAGTGAGGAGAATTCAGAGACAACATCCACTCCTAGCCTAAAGGTTTTAAAACTTCAGCACTTGTAATAATAAGTAATTTTTGGAAGGGTTGTCTATATTGTCTTCAGGAGAGTGGTTGAAATATACCTTGCTAGGCAGAGGTTTGAAGCAGATCTAGAAAGATCTCTCAGTTAATCAGGATCTAATGGAGCCGTTTTATTAAGGCAGCATTTGTGAAATGGTCCATGCTTGCTTAAAGTCCTGCTTTGACAGATATAAAGATACATAGATATATAAACCTTTGCATTCATTCTTATATATATATATATATAAATGAAATGGGAATAAAAACTGTATCAGTGTGTCTGCTAAATGAAATTACTGGCAAAAAAAAGGAATATTTGATCTCAGAGGTCTCTCCTCATGTAACAATTACTGAAAAGCAACTTTCAAGTGTAGCTCTGTATAGTAAGGGGAATTCATAATTGAGTGTCCCTGGGCTGCAGTGACCCTGAAACACCCCTGGAAACCAAAAACCAAAACCAAAAAACAGGATGCTTGAGGAGCAGGGCAGTTTCACAAGCATCCCATACTGTAACTCAGTGTCATTGCTCTGTTGAACCCACCTTTTGCCGGTGAGTTTATTGTGAGGCATCCAAGATAAACCCTAATGAACACTAATTAGGGTGTGACAGAGCAGAGGCCCTCAGTCTTAAAACACCAAACCCCAGTGCAAGTTGTGCTTTTCCCTTCCCAGTAGGTTGGAGGTTAAACACTGTTCTGGTGAGGGCTGGTCTGTAGATTATATCCAGGTCTGAAGCAGTTTGAAGTTATCTGGGACATTGTTCTGGCAATGGCTGTGATTAGGAGATCAGATTTTCCACTTCTAGTATTGTCACATTGAATCTTATCCTTGTTAAATTATAGCTGATGGATTGTTTTGGTCAGCAGAGTATTTTGTTGGTACAACTCCCCCAGTGGTTATTAGCAGTAGCAAAATTATACAAACTGCATGATTAAATTCCTAAAGAGCTGAAGCTTGCATTCAGAACTGGAGGAAGGCTTCCTTTTTGCCTGTAGCTAATACATAAGAGGATTTTCTTCAAAATATGATTCATTAAAATGTCTATACTAATGACTACAAAAGGCAAAAATAAAGCTACAGCAAGAGTCCCAATGGGCCTCTCATTAGCAGATAAGTAATCATGAGAGGTATGGGAAGCTTAATTAAATGTCCATGAAAAGGGTTGAATTTATGAACTGTTAAAAGCTGTTCTGGCAAAAGATTTCAAGTGATTAAAACCTGTAAAGTTAATGGAGATTAGTAACATCTGAAATTGTTTTCCTTGTTCTCTGTTGGCTGTCTGGAAAGTGCAAATAATGAGGTTGTGTTTTGGATGGATTTGGAACACAGTGATGAGCATCTGTGTAAACTATAACTCTATATTCAGTGAATTTCTGGATGAAATGCAGCAAGGCCTTTGGCCACACCTTCAGAGTTTATTTACAGTATTAGTGAAAGAAAATAGAGTCTATCTATCCCAAAAGCATCCTCCATCTGTGATGTGGGAAGAATTCTAAAAACCGTTGTACGTTACTCATAAATCAGATTATTGATAAAATTCTGCAGAGGGGTAGAAATGGGTAGACAGCTTTTCAGTGGTGCATTCATTAACTCTCCAGTGAGTGTCTTTACAATGTAAATTGTGCTTCCTCGGGTTGTGTAAGTGCCACTTAATTAAGTGCCCTTAAATATGAAACAGAGTTGGGGACTGAGCAGACCTAGACTTGTGTCCTGATTTGAACTACCTGCACGGCCCTGGGGAAGTGCCTGCTGTGCAGTTTGTCCCTGTGTCACAGGGGGATGATAGATGATGCCTTTGGAATTGGTGCTGGCAATATTAGGGTGGAGATTAGAATAGGAGATGTATTCCTGAGCAAGTGGGAGAGGACATCTGTTGTCTTTACTATTCCCATGAGTGCTGGACTTGGCAGTGCTGAGTTAATGGTTGGAGTCGATGACCCTGAAGATCTTTTCCAACCTAAACAATTCTGTGATTCAGTGGGATTTATTTGTCTAAGAAATCCATGCTTGGAAAGACTGAAATGCCATCTGGCTTTGCTTTTGGTAGTGGCTGACTGTGGATGTCCAGAGCAAGAACAGAGCAGCCTTACAGCACTTCTTATACACTTGTTATAATCTGTGAAGAGAGAGAGATCCTCCACTTTCCAGAACTTGAAAAGTGGGATTCCAAAACTAAGGAGCAGTTGAGCTTGCAGATTAGTGTCCACTTGGTCCAGGTGCAAGCCTTCCTTGCTTTATGAGGCCCTGGATGGAGTCCCAGCAGTGTGCAGGTCTCTGTCAGCCCAGCAAGGCACATTTATCAGGATAGCACCTGATGGCAGGTCCCAAGAGCACTTGGAAAGATTGGTTTTGGATTGCTGACTCTTCAGTTCAGGTAGTTCTCACCTGATCTAGGTACATTTCTTTACATACTTGCACTGTCAGGACTAAAGCTGCTTTTTATAGATGTGTATCTGGTGCACGTGGGTGACAGCACACCAGGGAGGGGTGGCAGCTCATGCTGCCCGTGTTTCTGGTTTGTAACGTGTGTATTTCTTACCCCACAGGTCGGTGAGCTGGTAAAGGTCACAAAGATTAACGTGAGTGGTCAGTGGGAAGGAGAATGTAATGGCAGACGTGGTCACTTTCCATTCACACACGTCCGTCTGTTGGATCAACAGAATCCTGACGAGGACTTCAGCTGAGTGTGGCTCAACAGTTGCTCTTACAGATGGGAACAATCTCAACTTGTTTTTATTGCAGATGCCATCAAGACTAAGCTCGGACCGACGCTGCAAGCGGTATTGCTTGGATAAGCATTCTGATAACCTGCAAACCCCTGGGACTCAACACCACCATTCCTTAAGCAAGGGTCATGTAATTCAGGGTACGACAGTAGATAACTCGTGTGTCCAGTGGCAGAACTAGGCCATGATTATAGGTTGTAATGCCTGCTTATGTCCACGTGCACAGCAGCCTGGACCTTGCCAGCAGCAGCAGCTGGAGAAAGCAGTGCTGTAGATGTTCAGAGAACATTTATAGCTCTCTCCGGGCCCATTGCTTATGTTGCTTCTTCCTCAGGCAATGAAGATCAACCGTAGACAATTCAATACCTTGATAGAAATTTCACAAATTTATCCTGGAGCTCTCTCCATGTTTTTTTGCATCCTGGGTTCTCTGTCCTAGAAAGGCTCCGCAGTGCTCTGCATGGTCAGTTAGCTGTGCACAGCACAGACTGATGCAGGGCCCGTTGGGGACAGCCTTATGATTTACAGATCCTTACCATTTTCATGGTAAATGACAGATCCAATCAACCTCAGAATTCTAGAAGCTTGTGGACACTAGATTGATTTCTTCAGTACTGTTGATGCTTCAAACATAGCAGCTGATTTTAATTTAAGATTTTTATTAACACACAGTATCTCCTTTTATCCACAAATACAAGGCTTATGGAAGTGTAAACCTCCATATCAGTGCAGAAAAATACGTGCATAGCACTTTAATACGTAGCTTTAAAGCAGTGTTTGATTCACTAAATATACTAAAATATTGACACTGCTTTCCAATAAAATTAAATTGTGTAGGGCTAGTTTAATTTTTCTAGAATTCTTCAATATTGTACAATACTGTTACAGTACAAATCAGTGTCAAACACGGTGAACTGACAAACCAAATATTAGTTTTATTTTGAAGACACTCTGGGGACTCTTCTGGTTTAATTCCCATCTGTAAAATATTTGATAGTGAATTCATGAGGATTTTATTTTTAATAAACTAATGGAAAATAATTGTGTGCTTCTGGATTGATTCTCAAAAGGCATAATAGAGTAAATACGGCTTCCTAGCTCATGATGAAAATCAGTGCATTGAGTAGGCAGTATTATGCACTGCTTGATGGTTGTTTTTTAGGCTGTTCTTCTAATTATCTGGTTTTCTCTAATATAAATCAGAATGGATTTAGTAAGTTTTGTAAACTGAAATTAAACACTGAAGTAACTCTCCCTTGCCTGTACCCTGGGTTGTTTTCCAAGCACAGCACTCTGGTGACCAAACTAAATTTTGTAACTTTGACTACAGCATAATCCATGCAGAAGGGTTTTTCTAAATAGTATCAAACTGAAACTGTTGGGTTTGGTTGCTTCAGAGCCGTGTGACCCCAAGGCTCATGGGTTGCACGTGCTGCAAAGGCCTTTGCTGCAAGGCACGGACCCTACAACAATACTGGTAACACTTTACCTCAGAACTCTGTAACATGCTGGAAATGATAATATTTCTGTTCTATTTAAGTACTAGTTGTTTTACTTCAAAACTAATCCATCAGCAAGTCTGAGTAATGTTCAGGCTATGGGCACTCATTAATTCTGTGGACTAACGTTAATCACACTTGTCCATCACCAGTCTCATGAGCACTACTGAGGATTATTATCAGAAACTGACAGCAGGGACAGTGGGGTAAGAATGGAAACAAGGAATTGCAGCTCTGTTCTACCTTGGATTGCTATTCTGGTTAGGGTGAAGTGCCAGTGACTGTGGGAGCTCTTCTAGCTTAGTACAAAATTTACTTTGAGGGGAAAAAGAATTGCAAAACTAACTCTAGGTTCTGTAACTCATCGGGTTCTTTAAGGCTGATTTGTGGTTTTCCTCTGATCTTGATAGTCACTGTAACTGTTCGGGGGGTTTTGTTCAATAACTGCACTCTAAATAACAGACTTAATACTGAGTTTTTCAGTTGCCCATATATGCTTATATTTTTCTTCAGGTATTGCAAAAGAAACGTAATAAACAGTGTGTCCTTAGAGTGACACTGTTCTGAAGTGTTTTTGCCAACTGCAGTTAATGAAAGCCCATATATTTGTACCTTTCCAATCAGGAATTCAGATACCAAAAGATCATTTTTCTGGAAGTTTTATTATGCAAACCTTGCCTTTTTAATATGAAATACATGAATTGAATTAACTAACAAGTACCCTGCAAACTTTGTAGATGTGGTTTTGTTAAGACTGTATAAATTGTGAATATTTGTACACTTTGAAAGAGCAAAATAAGGAAACTAGAGGAGTCTTAATAGCTGCTGTTACACTAGAATCCCAAGTTCTTATCAAGCAGTTTTTTTAGCTGACTGATACATTAATGCAACTGTTTTCCACTCTTCAGTTCTAAGCTGAAATGAGATTTTGTTTCATAGGTGATAGAAAGGAATATGAATTTGGACAAAATAGACATTTCAACTTGTCAGGCTCTTCAGGGCAAATAGGTAGAACCTATGTCCATGAACATGTAGAGGAAATCCTTTTGTGGCCTTTGTTTATCCTCTCCTATTTGTTCCCTCCCTTCTCCCTGATGCGTGCAAAAAAATCATTGCTCAGAATGTTGGTCACAATCCTTTGTCTCTTCCTTGGCTGTGGTTTTGGTCTCTTGTGCATAGGCAGGTGTTAGAACTAGAATAATCATTTCTAGAAATACACCATGAAAGCAGAATGCTCAATTACACTGTGTTCTTCTGGTGCATTTACACGTTATATCACACTAAAAAGTACAACTGGCTGCTATGGTTTTTTAATATATATTTCATTTTGGTAAGCCCCGGCCTTTTTACTAATATATGACCTGGTTAAATCTTGTTAATCTGTTTGAATTGTATTTGTTAATAATGCAAATATTTCTAATCATCTTTAAGAGTAAAACACTTCCTTTTTGTTAATGGTTTTGGGGAAGGATTCTAACCAAACCTGTTTGAAGAAAAATATGAACATGTGCCATTGTATTATAACACTATCCACTTTCTTGACAGTTAAAGTCCTTTTTTATTTTTTTGTAGCATGTAATGTATATGTTCATAGTACGTGAAGTAAATAAAAGTATAGCCAAAACTTTGACTCAGTCATTCTCAATCAGTTCTTGGAGTACTTGCATTTAATAATTAAAAATAGACGGGGTATGGCCATTTTTAATTGGCCACATTAGTATGAAAATAATTAAACACAGTACTACAGAAGTAAGACAAACCAAGGTAACTAAATTAACTTATCAAACAATAAAATAGGGCTTTTTTTGAAAGAAGGTGACTTTCTGTAATTAAATGAGTCAAGGGATTGGGGGAAATGTATATTCTCATTTCAAAAAAACCTTGTCAGGAATGTTAAGATGAGATTTTGTAGTTCTTGCTCTCAATTCTACCTGCACAAGTGTGTCAGGGAGTAGTCTGGGGATTGTTTGGATGGGGTGTTCAGGAAGATAAAAAGCTGTTTATATATTCTTGGAAATACCAGTGAAAACAAAGTTACATAAATGAATACCAGCAAGAATCTCCTGCAGGAACCCACAAATGGTTCAGAAGAGCTGTTCTTATGTGTGGTGGTGTGAGAGCACTAATTCAGTGAGAGTTCAGGGTGTGCAGGTGCTGTCAAGGGCTGAAGGACAGAAAATCAGGACCAGAATCCCATGGGGGGCAATGTTTGTAACATCAATCTGCATTAAAGCTACTTTTGCCACACTATTCCTTAAAAACTGCAAGGAGACAGTGGCCCTTAGGCCCCAAGGATAAGAATCTTGGTGTGTCTCCACACAGTAAAGATTATTCTATCAGCTCCAGATGGAAAAACCCCTTAATTTTTCATAGGTAGAAGCCCCCAGCTTTGCTCCAGTGCTCACCCACTGCAGAGCTGCAATGCAAAGGTGCCTTTTAATGAGATTAGCTGAGAGAATTTCAGAGCTCCCTGCAGCCAAAAGGAAGAGGCTGTGCCTGCCCTTCCCCAGGGCCCTGCCAGCCATCCCCTCCTGCTTTACTTTGCCCTGGTGTTTGCAGAGCTCCCTGAGCTGATGGAGCACAGGGCTCACGCAGAAAACCACTTTTCCTTTTCCATTCCCTCTCCTTTGAACTGCGGGGTTTGGCTGCAGCAGTGGTTGAATGAATTAATGTGAAAGTTCAGGGGGCAAAGGGCAAGCAAGGATTGCATCAGCAAATTGTGCTGTATTTCCTTGGATTAGGCTGTTTATTCCTCATGCTTTGCCAAATCCCTGACCAATTTCCAAATATCTGAATGCCATCTGTAACGAGTGCATTCAAAAGAATTTAAAGTATTTAGACAATATGCTATTATTTAGCAAGGGTACTGAGAGTGCCCCTCACTTGTGGCAATTAAATCTGCTTGAAGTGTCCTGATTTATTGATATTATTGAACTCCTTGCAACCTGAGTGCCTGCTGAACATGAGGATCACAGAAAAATCCCTGAATTGATCCAAATCTAATTTATTGTGCACAGCTCCCCAAGTCTCTGCTGAAAAATAGACTTTTATGGTCAAGAGAGTGCAGAAGTGATTTGCAAGTCTTAAAAATTTACACAGAGATAGTGACTGTGCACTACTGGGACCTTTTGAGTGCCTAACTTTGTATCATGTTATTTACCAGCAATTCAGAAGTAAAGGTTTATGATGATTCCCAATTTCAACAAAATCAGCATTTTCTAATCTTACTTCAAATAAATCAAAAAAAGCAAATTTTTTTTCTGGACTTGACACCTAATTTTCAGTGACCTTAGTCACTGATGTCTTTGTTTTTAAGAAATCCTGATTAGATGATTCTGATCTGTGAAAAAGAGGGCCTAAATATCCCTTGAAAACAGAGCATTGATTTTCTGAGCAAGTGATATAAAAATAATTCTATCAAGCTTTTAGATTTATTTGTAAGAAAAGCATGAGGTTATGTTGATCTTGCAGACCCTAAAACTCTTGTTCAGCAACTGAAAAAATAAGTCAGGCCACTAATAAACTATTGAAAAAATGTGCTTTGAATGGCGTTCAAGATGTGTGCCCTCAGTCAGCCATCAGGAGCCCATTTCAGTGGGCACAATACAATAAATGGGGATACCTGACTTTGTGTCCAGGAGGTGCAGGGCCAGCTCTGTCTCTGCTGTCAATACTTGCAAAGGTCTCTTGTGCACTTTTCCTGTCAGTGAAGTGATGGGAGAGCATCCGTAGCTCGCACTTCCAGGGACACACTGGGAAAAGAGACAAGACTTCATTCACAGCTACCCTGAGCAAATCACAGAATCATGGAATGGTTTGGGTTGGAAGGGACCTTAAAGCTCATCTCATCCCAACTCCTCTGCCATGGGCAGGGACACCTTCCACAAAACCAGGTTGCTCCAAGCCCCATCCAACCTAGCCTTGAACACTCCCAGGGATGGGGATCTTTGAAGATCAGGTTCATGCCAGCCATGCATCATCCCTTTTAGTTTTCTAAAACCATTCTGATTTCAGTAATCGAGGCATTATCTCAGTTATTGAAGTGAATGATCCTTTTGTTTTTCAGAAGTACTGTGTGAGGAACTTGTGAAACATTCCACTTTACTTGTGGATTTTCTAGCCTCTTGAAACTGTGAAATTACCACGTGCTATGCACTGGAGGTGATACTTAGAGCAAACACCCTGGGGAGGTTGCAGAAACCTGTATCAGACCGTCTGCCTTTCGGTCACAGATCCACCCTTCCATGTGGGGCACACGCGGTGATTTGTACCCAAATACCGAGAAAGGGTAACTCAAACAGCGCTGTCAGCGTCTGAGGGCAGCACAAACACGGAGAGATGGAGCCGCACTGAGGGAAACGCCACCGGTGGCCGGGCCCGCTGCCCGCCGCTCGCCCACAGCCATGTCCCGGTCACGGCCCCGCCAGAGCCGGGCGGAGGAACGGCGGATCCATCCCCGCCACTGCCGGGCCCTCATCCTTCACCCCGCGTTATTCTTCATCCCACCTCACCCCTCAGACAGCTTCATCCACCCTGCCTCACCCCTCACACCGCTTCACCCACCCTGCCTCACCCCTCACACCGCTTCATCCACCCTGCCTCACCCCTCAGACCGCTTCCCCCACTCTGCCTCACTCCTCAGACCGCTCCATCCATCCCGCCTCACTCCTCAGACCGCTNGCCTCCCCCCCTCCCCCCCCTTCACCCACCCTGCCTCACTCCTCAGACCGCTTCCCCCACCCTGCCTCACCCCTCAGACCGCTTCATCCACCCTGCCTCACCCCTTACCCCCACTTCATCCATCCTGCCTCACTCCTCAGACCTGCTTCACCCACCCTGCCTCA
>VYZP01008698.1:0-12103 GCA_013400635.1 Hypocryptadius cinnamomeus | reverse complement strand
CACGAGGTCCGGCCGGCCCCGGCCCCGCGCTCCCCCGGCCGGGCGGCGCGGGGCGAGGGCGGCTCGCCGCAGACAACGCCCATGCCGAGCGCTCAGAGGGGGGGCCCGGCCCTCGGCCCCTCGCCGGCCGTGCTCGTGGGGGTCCCCGGGGACGGGGCTGCGCTTCTTTCTCTGCCTCTACCCCCGGCTGGAGATCCTGCTGCCCCTGGCAAACCCAGAGAGAGCGAGTTCTCACCCTGCAGGGAGCGAGTACATGATTCACTGCCTAAAGAAAACGCATATGCTTTCATTATGTGGTAGAAATTATTACAGGTAGTTTCACTTTCCCAGCGTTTTCTTTTCATCCTTTTTCTCCTTTAAGTTTTTGTGCTATCCTCGATCATTTAATATTCGTGATGATTTAATATCTGGGGGAAAAGTGGTAGAGGGGAGGAACTGGCAACCCTGGGTGGTGTCTCTTGCCCCAAAAATGTCTGTCTTGCAACTGTTCCTTTTAAACATGGTTCCTCTGCATATAATAGAAAGGGCCTTTAATTTTTTCGACTCTTCTGAGACTGTTACTTTGTCCTGAGAGCTGTGATTACTCATTTGAAGTGAAATAAATATATATATGTAGAATGTGTGAATGCTGTAACACCTCATTTAGAGAGATGAGAAGACACTCCAGATATTTTCTGTTCATAAATTTTTATAGACAACATGACCAAGTTCTCACCAAATGACAAATGCTTAAAAAACATCTGATGGCAAAAAAACGTCTGATGGCACCTTTGCAGAAAATCTGAAAAATACACGTTTTGGAGAAAAAAAGAGAAACTAAAACAAAAAGAAGGCCTAAATAAAACTCCATTCATTTAGAGTTCTGAGGGGAAAATAGTTTAGAATTCATAGTACCACTAAAGGAAAGCAGTAAGTCAGTCTCTGCAATAACTGAAGGATTTGGAGAAAGGAGATGCCCCCAGAAACCAGGTATTGGGGTACCATAATTACCTTGGGCAGAGGGACACATCCATATTCCACAAAATGTGTGCAGCTTCTTCTGGGGAGGGAAGGGTTCTCCACCTGGTATGGATGAGTCAGTGCCACTGAAAGTGTTTGCTTTGGTTTGAGTGGAAACCCAACATCCTGGAGGAATCATCATCCTTGGGAACTCTTGAGGCATGACTGTCTTTCTGGGCTTTTCTGAAGTCAGCAGTAAATCACTTTGTGAGAAGGTAATAGGACTCTACCCCATGGCACAGATCTGCAATGTAAACTTCCTGTCAACTGATAAAAATTGATTGGGAAGGATTATTGCCTTGGTGCAGCATTTCCCTGGGTGGACTTTTGGTTCTCCCAGTACCATGACTGTTTGCTAAACAAGCTGCCCAGAGCAAAATATAGAGGACTTGTGCTGTATTGCCTCTGAATGGGCATGAGACTTGTTACAGTTTAGGAGGGAGCACTGAACTTAAGGTTGTCTTGTTTAAATCACTGCTGTGGGTTTTGGACTTCCAGAGGTTTTAGGAATCAGGTTGGGTCAACATAATTTAAGATGCACCCTCTAATTCTGCCAGCTGCTCTAAAAGCATCTTCACTTCCCTCGTGTCCATGGCCTGGAAGAAAATGTACTGTAGATACTGTTTTATCATTTAATTCTCTGTTCCTGTTCAGCTGAAACAATTAAAAATGATTGGCATAATTTGTTCTTGTTAATGTGAAATAATGCAGTTCTGCCAAGATCATAGCTGAGACTGCTGAATAATTCTGTGAACAAAGTGATTTGAGAAGCAATATGAAGAAAGAGTAAGCTAATCCTAATTGTGTTCCTCAGTTTGATCTTTGAGGTGCACAATTATAAGGCCACAGTTATTAATGGGCGCGTATAAAATGGGGTGATGGTAAGTACTGGCTACAGATGCATTGGAACACAAGTCCCTTGGGTAATTCAAATACGAGTTTGACAATTCTTTTGTGTTTAACATTAGGATAAGTGTAAACTTCTGTCCCATCTTTCTCCTGGAGACTGGAAGAGTGGTGGGTTGCTATTTATGTGTGGCTCATGGCATTTATAGCAGCACTTATGGTGGGCATCCAACTGTGGCTTCTTTGGTGTTACTTACCTGACCCACTTAGGGAATTTCTGAAGTCTTGGGAGCTGCATTTGTGAACGGTTGGGAATCTAGTCCTGTGTCTGTACTGTCCTCAGGATGGTGGCCCAGATTAAGAGGACAACTTTCTAGGTACTGTTGCAGTGTAAGTAGCACTTAAACCCTGATCTCCAGAGATATATTAAGAGATTTGGGTGTCTGACTATCTTCACAGATCTGCTTAGGCATGTTAGGGCAAATCACAAAATGCCAGGAAGCTTACTGGCAGTACAGGAAGCTTGGTGAGAAATCTCACTCACTGCTATTCCTTATTGGTAGAATAATATATAACTAAATGGACTCCTTTTTTGGAAAACAATTGGAGTGAGTGATACTGTGGAACTCCTTATATCAAGAGGATGTAGAGGATTCCTGTAGACTGCTGCTGAGTATTGAAACCAATTCCTCTTTGTGGAAGCTGGGAACGTTCTCAGGTGAGAAACATGCTATGGCTCAAGGCAGTCTGTGAGCAGATACTTCCAACAGCTGCTTTGTACTACAAGTCTTGAAGTACATTACTTGGGTGAGGTGAAATAGGTGGGGTTTCCCCCTCAAAACCAGAGAATAGGTCAAGGTACAGGTAAGGAAAGCCCAGCCCACCCATGACAGGTCTGCTGCAGGCTAACAGCTGGCTCCTTTGTCTTTAGAAATGTCTTTATCACAAAGGCAGGAACGTGTGCAGCAGTGGGTTCAGTTCAAGATTTGAACCCTTTTTAGGAAGATCTGTCTCCTAGTAACAGGTCTTCAGCTTAGAGCCTAATGAGGAATCAATAAGTCACAAATTAGAATTCAAGTTGCATATTAATTTTGGTTTGCAGAGGATTGGTCTCTTTCAAGCAGATGTCAGGCACACTTCCGGTTTTTGTGTTCTTCTCCCCATTAATGGTTACCACCTGCCTGTTAAAGCTCTTACTGGTGTAGTGATGTGGGGTGTGACTGCTGTCTCTGAGGTAAAAGGCAGAAAAATCTTAGCACGTCCCTAAGAATTGTAGGAATCCAAGAGTTAAAATATGGGCAAGATAGTGCTAAAGGAGTAAGACTGTACATTTCTTTAAGTGTGAGTTGTACATGCTGGGACATAAATTGACTTGTGATTATGAGCAGTTGTGTGAGAGAGGGCCTTTGTCTGTAATGGCCTTCTTGAATTTTCTGAGGTACCAGGAGCAGACAAAGGAGACAGAATTCTACAGTTGGATGGTGAGGTCCTCTGCAAGGAGCCCAGAAGCTGAACTGGTTTCCAGTATTACAGGATTGCTCAGTAGCAGATATCAGTCAAGGGGAGAGATTTATGATCAGGCCCAGGCTTAAGATGTTTGCTTTCAAACTGAAATGTTTGTTAGAAATAGTGAGGAAATCCTCTTGATTTGGAAAAATAAATGTCCACAACTTGAAGAGATTAGAGGAACTATTTAAAAATGTTCTTTTTGCAAGAAGGACTTGTGGTAGACCATACAATTGATTTTGCAGAAAATCCCACTATTGCTTGGATAACTTGGCCCTAACCTGTGCTCCTCCACATGTGTAAAGGTACAGGACTGTTTATTGCAGAGTCATGCTGTCAGGTTTGGGAGGGTTTTGACTGCACCAGCTGTTACAAACCTTACACAAGGAGTAGCAGTATAACCCTCTGCCTTGTCCACAAAATCATCATGAAGCCGCTGTGCAGGTTGGATATTATTTGGTACTTTTTTTCCTCCTCTGCCTGTTAGTTGTCATAACTGGGAATCCACCTGTTAGGTTCTTTTATGCTCATTTGTGTAAAATTGCATATTGTGATAAGGAATGCTTCTCATTTGTGCTTGAATTCTGGTCTGACCCTTAGAACCAGTTCAGTTCTTTAAGTTAGAAGCAGGATTAATTTTTTTCCCTGTGGGTAGTTGTCTGAGCTGGTGACCTGAATGAGCCAGTTGAGAGGTCAGAGGGGTGTTGAGCTGGCAGGAGGGAATCAATACGGATGGATTCAGCCATCTCTGGATGCCAGGATTCCTCAAGAGAACAGAAAAACCTTATGCAGGCAGTGTGATGGTGTGTTTAGAGGAGTTCCTAATGGATGGAAAGAGGAGCTGAACTTCCACTTCGTTGAATTTGGAGCTCATCAGTAGTATGTAGGGTGGTGCCCACTGATGCTAGGTCTGTAGCTGTGGGAAATGCAGTCTGTGGCATTAATCTGCACAGTTACATTCATCTCTTACTGAAGAAAATACACTGGCCCCTCTTTCTTTAGTTCTTCTCATGTTTTTTTCCTAGGAGTTTGCTGCAACTGAGTTAGTACTTCTTACTTGCTTCTGTTTCTGTGGCTCGCTCAGAAATGTCAGCCTGCTTCCAGCACAGATCCCTTGTGATTCCACTGGTGGGCTCTCTCTGTTCTCAACACTTGAGTCTCATGTTCATGCCCTGTTTCCTGTCTTTCAGCCAAGTGTTTATCCATGTGAGGACTTTCCTTCCTATGCCATGGCAGTTGAGTTCCTTAAAGAACTTTGGGTGAGGGACCTTGTCAAATGCCTTTGGGAAATCCAGGTAGACTATTCCACTTATGTCTTCCTTATCCATGTGCTTCACTTGTTCAAAGCATTTCAGTAGATTTGTGAGGCATAATGGAAGGCCATGCTCTACAGTATAATGGTTATGCATATACCCACTTATTCCAGGGTTTTTTTGAATGTAATTCCCATTAATTTGACCCCTAGTGAGTATTAAGTTAATGGTGTTGTAGGTCCCATTGAATGTCTGCTGGAACCCTTCTCAAATGAGCAGTGTAAACCACTTTGTGTTTGCTGCTATTAAAGCCCTGACTGAAGGTTACACACAACAGTTTAGGGTCAGATACTTCAAGTTCCTGATCATCTTTTGTTCATTGCAAGAATGAGCAAGTACAAGGCTAACACTTGTACTAAGTCTTTGAATACTGTTTATGGTCTGTGATCATCTGTGGTAGACACAAGGGAAGACTTTGTTTTTTCTGCTGTGTCCTGCACCTCCTCACAGCTCACAGGATGCTCACTTGCAGCTTTTTGCTCCTGAGATGCTGAAGTAGGTACTGGGCAGCAGCTTAGAAGGCTTGAAGATCCTGGTTTGCTTTATTGCCCTTAGATAAGGGCAGTAGAAAAGATTAAACTTAGAACTTCCGTTCGCTGATGTTCTGCAGCTAGTAAAGGGAGAATTAAAACAGTGCTTCTGCTGCTCTTCATTACATAATATATAAGAATTCTACTTTCTGGATTCTCTTAAGGTTCATTTTGATTTGAGTATGATGACCATTACATCATCTCCATCCCACCTTTGCTCAACAAGTTCTTTTTCTGTTCTTAAGATTTCTCTCTTAAGTAGTTCCTCTTTTGGAAGGGAGGCCCCCCACTAAGAGATTTTCTAGCTCTTGTTTTTTTCCTGTGGTAACATTGAAATTCTTACAGTTTATGCATATGTGTGGAGGCCAGGGGGAGTTACTCCAGCAGTGGGGTTAAAATAGATCCTGTGTATTGTTTAAAGTCACAAGGAGTGCCCTGGTTGTGAACAAAAAAATCTGACCCTGTAGCATCCTGGTTAGTGAGACTCAGGCACTGAGCTAGAGGTTGCAAACACTGTAGATTTCCCTTACCAAGTTTCCTTTAGTGCATCAGCCTATGTTTAGGCCAAATGGTTTCTGTTACAAGCACAGATTTTGGTAGAACTGCCACATACTGGCAATTCTCTTGGTAGGGTCTGGTGTTTGTTGTTTTGTATCCTGTACTGGGAAGGTTTTTAGTCTTCACACTAAATTTGCTGTACATCACCCATTTCCTTACCTGGGGATATTGTAGTTCCCCTGGGTTTTTTGGGTTTTTTTTTTATTTCTAGAGTTTAAGAAGCATCAAATATCTAGATTCTCATTCATCTCTGGTCAAGAGATAGTCAGCTGTTCCATTTGTTCTGTGGCTTGGCCCCTAAGGGTGCTTCTCAACACTTGTAAACTTCCTCATGACTTCTTAGCTTAGAGTAAGGCTTATTCTTTGTCTTTCATTTTAAATCTCAAGCCTGGCACCTTACTGTTTCACAAACCTTTTGGAGGTGGCCACCTCTCTCCCAGCCCTTTGTGCTTTCCAGGCTTTGCCTGTGTGTCCCTCCTGGTGGCTGGAGGTGACTCAGCAGGGTTTGCAATGGGGAGCAAGCATTTTAGTCCTAGTAGTAGAATATAGGAACCTAAAAAATGGCCTGGCCATCAAGACAGTTTTTTAGTATCTTAGGCAGTTGTTTGGAGTCTCAGCTTTTCCATAAGAATATACAAACCTGATCAGGCAGTGTCTGTGTGTTGTGGTATTTCTTGACCAACAGCAGGTGCTTGGGGAAGGATCTAAATCTAGGGCGAGCATGTCATTCTCCAGAATATTCCCCTCTCCTTCCACAATTTACATTTTTGGGATTTCCTGCTCTGATGATGGCATGATCTGACAGTAGCATAATAAGTGACAGCCACAATCACCTGAGAGGCTGGAACTTAACCACTTAAATACAGTCTCTGTCTCTCTGAATCTGCATAACACTACTTTTTCCATAATGCAGTGTAAGTATCTCTGGATTTTGTATGCAATGAGTTGTCATTCCTGCAGTAATCCTTCTTAATGTAATGTAATCTCAGACTTGTATTTTGTCTTGAATGGTCTCTGACTGAGCTTTCCACCTCCTTGTGGAAACTTCCAGATAGGTAAAACTGCACTTAAAATAAAAAATAATTTTCTCTTTTGCCAGTGTAGGTGGCTTTATTTTTGTTTTCTGTTGGAGGATATACAGATAGGTTCTCCTCTTGCTTTCGTGCTGCCTGTGTCCTTAAGATTTTTCATCAGGCTTAAATTTTCAGGGCTGGGTTATGGCATTACCATGGAAGACCAAGGTATGTGCATAATATTCTGTCTTGTTGAAATATCAGCCTAGATTTTTGTATTTGTAAGTAAAATTGGGCTCTTTAGTAAACTATAGAAACCTTTTTATGCAACAGCTTTGTGGGTAGAGTGATAAAGACTGATAAATGTTTTCTCTTTGGGTGGGACAGTTGTTTATGGGTGGGATTCTGATCTGTGGTTGTGTGGTTACCTAGTGACAGGATGAAGATTTTGTAGGGGAGACTTTTCAGTTCCTGTTGGCAGTGTTGCGAGGTTGTGTACCCGGTGTGAGGGGTGCTGAAGCTGCTGAGGGTTTTGTGCTTCAGAACAAATGGAGGAACCTGAGGTGCTCCCCCATCCCCCAGCATCCTGTTCCCAGTGGCTGTCACTTGTCAGGGAGTCTATTTAACTTACTAACAGCTCAGTCATAAAAATGTTGGGGTGATAAGGGCTGTTTACTGATAAGGAGGAGTTGTGAGCAGGTGCCTGTTTTCCTTTGGATCCCTTATTTCCGTGGTTGTGGCTCTGCAGGAGGGTGGGTAATGACCTCCTTTGCCAGCAGACTGAGAGATGCAACAGGACTGAAACACTGACACTCCTTGTAGGGCAGGGTTTTGGGTTTGGCTTTGTACCAGCTATTGCTCAGCTAAATTGGGTTTAACCTCTGTTTCAAGGGCTTGTAGATCTTCAGACTGGTAATAGATAAAATCCTGCAGGAGCCAAGCAGTTGATTAAATTGGTGAGGATGTGTTTGAATGTTCACTGAAAACAGCTACTCATTTACAGGGAACAGCAAGTGTTGTGTATAGTTTTTTATTTTAAATTTTCACACTAGGCAGATGTGCTTCTAAGGAAGAGGTTGTGAAGGAAACCCGTAGAACAGTTGATAAAACCTGCCCTTTTTGCCCCAGTTGTTGCAATTTCCTGATACAAGGCAGAAGATCTTGGAAGCTGTTGCTGTCCATGTTCCTCAACCTGCACACTTCTGGACTCATTATTCCATGTATATCATTGTTATGTGAGATAAGTGTGAATAGATTTCTGTTGTTTTCATTAAGAGGCAGGTTTTCTATAAAGGCATTGTGTACATCCAGGAGTATGGCTGCAGTGCTGTGTATTTAATCCCAGTGGATAAAGCACAATAATAGAAACCCTTTAAAGAAAAGGCAGCATCTTCTGTAACCTGTGGATTGCTTCTCTGAATGCAGTAAATATTAGGCTTAAAAATAAGACCTGCATTTTTTGCTGGAGCTTGACAGAGGTACCCAAGTCATGAAGACTTCAAGTCTCAATTCCTGATTGTCATTTTTGTCCACAGGAACGGTCAGGCATCTTATCTTGAGTGTAGCTCTGTTGTTTAATAAACTTCAAAATATTAGGTGGCTTAATTTGTATAATTAAAAAAATTCACAGCTTTTAAGTAGATTCTTTGTATGAATGGGATGGTAGGGTCATCCTTCAGGAAATAAATCACAGTACTTGCTTTATTTAAGTAGCAAATTGTAGCTATATTGTATTGCCTGTAACTTAGCTGGCATCAGTTACTTATGTTTATGTTAATATTGATTGTGTGGACATGGAGTGTTCTAGGGCAGCTCTTAGATTCTGTAGCAAGCTCACCATTTTGCTATTGCAGGGTGGTGTTTTCAACAAATTTTATCAAATCCTTGGTGGATTTTTCTTGTTACTTTCTGTGATTTGGAGAAGCAAAATCTGCTGATAAAAATAGAGCCACCATAAAATTTTGTCTCCATATGGAGACCTGTTGGAGACTGATAACTGTTCCTGCCAGGGAGCCTACAGTCTCCATTGCTGCAGTAGCTTATGCCTGTTGAGGTTGTGATTTTGACATCTGAGGGCAAAAAATGAAAGTTAAGCTTCATTTGTATATTTAGCACTGTTCTTCTAATGTGTCTTGAAGAATCCCAGTGTGGTTAGGTAATGAAAGGGTTATAACCTTCCTTAAGTGGTTCAGTGTTTGCTTCCATTGGAGTATAGGAAAGCTGGTTTTGGTATTGATTGGTTTAACTTCAGGTTTAGAAATACTTTTCAACAGGCTTAAAATACAAATATATATTAATTCATATTTTGTATCTTACTTTTCAGTGTAAATGGCTGCTTGGCATGGGTCCATATGGTTGCTGTGGGTACACTCAGGATGACTGCTTTGTTACTGCTCCAAGCACCGCTTTTTGTTTTTTGGAGGTTCATCTTGGGGCTTTGACTCACTTTCCTAGTAACAGTACTCATACATCTCTACATGTATTCTAATCTGGATTTTATATTTTTGTTCATTACCACATTACACTGTATTCCAGTTGACAAATCAGTGGAGCATCTTGTAATTTCTCAAACTTATCCTGATTGTGCCAAGAGCCAGATCACGTTTGCTCGCCTTTTCTCACTGTTCTCTGCTTTCTCCAGAGTGCTCTGGAGAACACACACTCCTGTAGGATTGTGCTGATAACTGTTATTAATTTTTGGAACCCTTGTAAAATACCAGATGAATATCAGATACTTCTTTGTGTATGTGCTGATTGATTTGTTTGGAACACTGCAGGGTAAAAGTGAGGAGTAGCTGGATTAAAGGAGGAGGGAATCTAATTAATTTCCTAAGTTCTCATTAATGTACAGCTTGTACTGAATGATTTGAAAGATGCTTCAGGTGTGAGAGTAATTGCCTGACCTTTTCCTCCTAGAAATGGTTGAATCAATGAAGAAGGTGGCTGGAATGGATGTGGAGTTGACAGTGGAAGAAAGAAACCTGCTTTCTGTTGCATATAAAAATGTGATTGGAGCCAGGAGAGCTTCCTGGAGAATAATCAGCAGCATTGAACAGAAAGAAGAAAACAAAGGTGGAGAAGACAAATTAAAAATGATTCGGGAATATCGGCAAATGGTAAGATGGAGTTGGTCTTACAGCAAAATGTCATTTAGTTGTGGTCCCCTTGCTATAAACTGCCCTGGTGTTCCAGATTGCCTGTGCTGTGCTGACCTGGAATAGGGTGGCAGCCTTGGGAGGCTGGAGCTTGTTCCTTATCTGGAGGATGAATCTGTTGGTGAAGGGGAGAGCTGTGGTGCTGCTGTGTAAACACTCAGAAGGGCAGCAGGCTCAGGAGAGGGAGGGCTTTTCCCTCAGTGCATCAGCAGCTCTGCCAAGCATTTGAACTGCTCTGGCACTTCCCTGCTTACTCAGGTGTGAGGCTCCGCCTGCTCAGGAGGCCTCATTCCTTCCCCTCCAACCTCACTGACCCCAAGCAACTTTTTTTTTAATTAACCCTGTCAAAGGAGGTGTTTGGCTGTTAAACTTCCACTTCCTATAAAAGTTGCTTTGGATCATACAGTGACACTTTCTGTGATTCCAGTTCTCTGTCCTAGAGAGTTCAATACATTAACACTTGAAATGTCCATGGGGGCGTTCTTCAGGCTCTTCTTGGCTCCTTGTCTTCTGTCACTCCTGTTCCTGGGGATGTCCTGGTCATCCCAGCTGTGAAACTTGCATGTGTAGCAACCTCCAAGGCCTTGCTGTTTTCTGTCTCTGGAGTGAGGGAAAAATTGATCCACATAACTTCATGCTGACTTAGTCAGTGTGTACAGCTTTACCTAAAATGGAGAACTTGCAGCAAGCTCTGACTTCCCTTGGTGAGGTCTAATGAAACCTCCAGCTCTTAGTGAGCTGATGTTCCCCCTGCCCTAAATGATGGTTTAGCACAGAGCAGGCGTGCTCCTGTACTATTTAAATCCCACACATTTCTGCAGAGACTTCATCTCCATTATTTGAGGACAAGTGCCTCCACATGGTTCATATCTTCACTTCAGAGAAGCAGTGGAGTCTGTTATATCACCTGGCACTGATTCATATACCAGCAATGGAAATGATCTTGGCTTGGAAATCTTCTCCCAGGAATGGCTCTCTCTACTTTCTGTTGACTCACAGGGTTTCTGTTGCTCCATGGAATTGTTAAAGTTGTGAGTTTCTAATTTTATGCTGGCATGCTGATGGGATGAGACTCTGCCAGTTACATACAGTCCCAAATAACCTTTTCTTGATGGGTGTTTACAATCTCCTAAAAGAACACAGAAAACAAGACAACAGCTATCCAGTGATTAAAGTTGTTTTACATTGTGTGTTTCCAGATTCTTTTGCATAGGGTTTTGTGGGTGATTATCATCTTCTGCCAAAGATCCTTTAATGATGAAAAGACTTTTCTCTTGGTTTTGAAAGGACTGTAGAAATAGCCTTTATTCTGCATCTCTTTTTGTAAAGGATATGTGCCATTCTGGATGGACTGGGGTGCAAGAAGTACAAGTTTGTAGTGCTTCAGGTGCCTGAAGAGATGGAGAAGGCCACATGAAGTCAGTGTCATGCCAACAAGGTGTTGAGCTGTTAAATCCTCAGAGGGAGCAGCTTTCACAACTTCACAGGAGGAACAGTGCACTGAACTCTGTCACTGGTTCCACACTGGAGGAAGGGTGGCTGTGCCTGCCCAGCTCCTCAGGGACTTTTACAAGAGGTTCCTGAGCAGCATCTGTAGCTGAAAGCCAGATCCTGTTAGTAGCTGCTGGGAGACTTAATATGGGTTGGCATCTGCTCTGAGTGTGTGGATGGGTTTGGCAGGGTGGCCTGGGAGCAGGAAGGAACATGGCACAGGTTTGGATGCTGCTGCTCCCTGTCACTGCTGAACAGTAGCACTCCTGCCCTGCTGTGCTCAGTGCTTCCCTGAAGGAATGGCTTCCAGCAGAATTCTGCTCACTATGATTCCCGTGTCAACAAATTCTGCCTATTGTAGCATTTTCCAGAGTAAATTTATTGTTGGGAAAACCTTTTTCAGACTTGAAAGGCTCTGAAGAAGGGAAAAAAGCCCCAACCAAGCAAACCTTCTCTCCAACCCCCAAACCATGTCTGTGAGCCAGCAAGGCCAAGTTTAAAGCACTGGGGGGTTGGAGAGAACCAGCATCTCTAAAAGACACAGTTCTCATTTACCAGAAGCAGCTGTGACCTTGCTCAGCTGTAGAGTTCTGCTCCAGTAGGAATTGAAACTTCTGTAGTGGTTTTTGTGAAAGCAATTCTTTGTTGGGTCTCGGGTGTGTCAGTGTTTACTATAATTCAGCTCGTGGCTC
>VYZP01008697.1:59049-77165 GCA_013400635.1 Hypocryptadius cinnamomeus | reverse complement strand
TGGGCGGCCTCGGGCGGGCCCCGGTGCCTGTGCGGGTGTCACCGGCGGCTCCGCTGCACGAGGCTCGGGCTGTCCCCCCCTTCCCTTGGGGTTTCCGGCCCCACCGCGCTCGGTGCAGCCTCGGCACCGGGAATTGTGCGGCGGGAGGAACGCCCGGGGTTGCTGTCTGGAATCAGGTGCTGCCCCTTGAGGAGCAGCGCGCTTCCCCTTGGAGCCGAAGGTGCTGTGTCTAACGCGGGTGGTTGGCATCGGGGGAGTTCTGAGCCAACGCTGGTCTTCAAAGAGGGATGGGATCAGGAGATGCTGAGTACGAGTTGCTTCCATCGTGTTAAAGAGCAGAGAGGTTTTTGTTTGGGCTGTCACAGAGGGGGGAGTTGTTGCTGAGAGTCCTGTAGCAGTTGGAAATGACACAAGGCTGTGACACGGGACGGGCTGGCAGCTCTGAGATCCCCTTCACGTGTCGCTAGTGGAAGCTCAGAGCAGTGTGTCCTGGTGGGATGGGAATTTAGGATCACAGTGAGCCTGAGAGCTCAGAACTCAGGTGTTCAGTCCCTTTGAGATGGTAACTGCGGCAATGCCCGACTGTGTGGCTGAAGTCCATTGGAGAATGGCTTTTTTTCCTTTTTGTTTTCCTTCAGACATCAGAGATAAGATTTCCCCTGCAGTTGTTAATTTGCCAGACTGCCAGGGTTTGTGGTTTGCTTGTTCTTGACTGCTTATCTCGACCACAGGAGGCCGGGGAGAGAGGCTTTTGCATGACTTTCTTTACCGAGAAGTTTGTGGGGTTTTACAGAGGAGATTTCTGTGCGGGGAGCTGCACCAGTGAGTCGTGGGAGGGAAAGGCTGAAGTGTGCCAAAGCAGCCAGAGTACAGATGGTGTTGGTGCCTGTGAGTGGCTGGCAGGGCTGTGCTGGTGCATTTGAAACCTCTGAGTTTGGAATACAAACTGTGACCCCTCTGTTTCCCCCACGCAGATCACGGGCCCTGATAATAAAGGGATTTATAAAGGAGATCGAGAGTCCAGTGGAAAATACACCTTTGCTGCCCACATGGATGGAACTTACAAGTTTTGCTTTAGCAACAGGATGTCCACCATGACTCCCAAGATAGTGATGTTCACTATCGATATCGGGGAAGCTCCCAAGGGGCAAGACATGGAGACAGAAGGTGAGGAAGAGTCCTGGAAGGAACTCGGCTCCAGCTCGGGAGCTTTTCCCTCCTTGCATGACTTGGGAACTTGAGTAGGGCTCTCAGGATTCCCGTTCCTCCAGGTGGACTTAGCTGTTCTCTTGCACAGCTAAAGTGGATGTTTTTAGACCTGGTTACACAATTTGAGGTAAAATCACCAGAGAATCCCTCGGCCATCTGCAGACACTAATGCTTCCATCTTCATCAGTGCCATCCTCTGGTTCCTAGCAGGCTCAGCAGTGTGGAGCCTTAGTTGATAAATGTGCTAATATAAAACTTCTCCCATAGCTGTGTAAATGACTGTTTTATCTGCAGCCTTTTGTCCTGTACCTGTGTTCATCTCTCACACTTTCCTCTAGGTGGTGGAGATACCTGGGATGGTATGTGGACTGCTTTTTGAAAGCTCCTTAGCATCTTGTCTCTGGCACATGTTCATTCACTAACAGCTAACTTGGCTTTTTCTCTGTAACATTGGTTTGGAGCATGAGAATGTCTTTATTTAATAAACTACCCAAAAGGTCTGATTCTGAGCAATGCTGAGCACCTGCAGGCTCCCAATGGCAGGTTTATACCCTGAGCAGCTCTTGGGATCAGCTCCTTGCAATGGCCAGGGCAGTTTGTCTTCAGGTGGTTATTCATGGCTTGCAGAAGATTTAATCAGTTTAGGTGAAATTGAGCTAAAACTTTGGACATCCAAGAATGCTGGATGTTTTTGGCAGTGTTTGCTTTCTATTGCTAAAGGGGATGTTGAGTAAATAAGCTGCTCGTAGGTTATCAATTATTACTGATGTATCAGGGGAAAAACTCAAACTTGTCATTTGCTGTAAAAAATAATAAGTGAGTGTATTGCACAGCAAGTTATAAAGTGTATTTAGAAATCAATGGCTGTAGCTAGAAAGGGCAACAAATTCTTTTTTTCTATTTTAGCAAGTAGATAACTTGGGCATTGAGTGCTTGATGTCACTTAAAAAGTAGCACATGCCTAACTTTGGTTTTTTTTTTTAAAGACTCACTTAAATCTTTCATTGAGTCTGCATATATCTGTTGTAAAGAGTGTTAGTGCAATAAGACAATTTTCTGAAGTGAATTTTTGGAGTATTTTTAGATTATTCCTGCAACTGTAGTTTCTTCTCTTACTAATAAACTGCACTTACTGCAGTGACCAGTTGGCCATGAAAATAAGGGATTTGAGGTATTAGGAAAGTGAGTGTGGTCTGCACAACTATTTAGATTTTAATTATAACTTGTATGAGTGTTATTCTCTGGTCCTCCCTTTTGACTGTTCCCTACAAGGTGTGTGTTTTGAATAGCTCTGTTTTCAGACTGTGATCTGAAACACTTAATTTACAAATAAAGCTGTAGTAAAGTAGCTTCCAAGTCAACTATGTCCCTTGAGAGGAAAATATGTTGGGTTTTGTGACTTCTAAAGAGAGCTGATTGCCCAGGGCATGTCTGTGGAATGATACCTCAACCTGATGCTAGAAAACTTTGCAAATGACTTGCCTAATTAATAAATTTGTGATGGACAGTTCTTTGAGCGTGGATGTATTAAAAAGATCCTGTGATTGACAGTCAAACACTAAATCTTACATCTCTGAGCCTTCCATTTACTGAACTGTCTCAAGCTGGTTTTGTGCTGCTGGTTTGGTATTTAACTCCTCTCCTGCTTTCACAACAGCACAAGTGAAGGCTGTGCCAGGCCCCCTGGGCATTGTGCCCCCTGAATGCTGGGTTTCAGCTGAGCTTGAAGATCACAGGATGTGATTTTTTTGCTTCAGAAAGTGATCTCATGATTTGCCAGCATCATGATCTTGAGCTAAATTCTCAGTCATTCTATTTTTGCAAGCTTAACAACTAGGAAAAGCTGTCATGTTAAGATAATTTGCTTGGAATATATTGGATGGTATTGGCAAAATAGATATTAGTGTGTGGTATTGATCTCGTGCATTCTTCCATTCTGTTCTCCTGGAAAAGTGTGTGCACACTGGAAATGTGGGGTCTCTACTGAGTCTGAATTGTGTCTCCTATTTGGATGTGGAGAGATGTTTTCCCACTTGTTAAACACCACAGAGACACGTTAGGGAAAGTGCTACAGAAACTGCACTTGGCTGTAAGGGTAGGAAGTGTTCAGCTGTACTGTCAGACCTTCTGCAGCAGGAAATTACCTTTAACTGCTCATAAATTCATTGAAATCGGTTTCTTCAGTCATTAACAGACTTTCTGATGCTTCTGAAATTATTCTGCAGCTCATCAGAACAAGCTAGAAGAGATGATTAACGAGTTAGCAGTGGCCATGACAGCCGTGAAGCACGAGCAGGAGTACATGGAAGTCCGTGAGAGAATACATCGAGCAAGTAGGTGCCTGCCTCAGCCAGTGCCTTCTCCTCCACTCTGCACTCACCTTGTCAATGGGCATTTCAACATGACTCCATGAGAGCTTTTCCAAATGACTTCAAAAATAATAATTTAAATCCTGCAGGGCCTGACATAAAAATGTATGTGTTGCTTGCAGTCATCTTTAAATTGGCTTCCCCTCGTGTAAGAGGGTTGTTATACAAAACAGCATTTGCTTAAGTGGTGTAAATTCTGCTTAAGCAATGTAAATTCTGCAGTTGTTTGAATGGTGTATTCATGGAGATACCAGTGATGGTATTATTTAATCCATGTACAAGGACAGGGTAAACCATGGGATGGTTTTAAACTGAAAGGGAGCAGGTTCAGATCAGATACTGGGGAAAAATTCCTCCCTGGGAGTGTGGTACAGCCCTGGCACAGTGTGCCCAGAGAAGCTGTGGCTGCCCCATCCTGGGGGTGCCCAAGGAACGTGTCCCTGCCCATGGTGGGGGGTGAGAGTGGATGAGTCTTAAGGTCCCTTCCAACCCAAACCATTCCATGATTTGGTTCCCAAACTTTGGTTGAACTGTTACGTCACCCTTGAGGTGGATGTGGTTTAATAATTGAGCCAGAGTCTCTTTTTTAAATGTTTTATTGAAGCAGAGCAGAACTACTGTTACTTTCATGGGTGGGAATCAAGGGCAAGTGTTTTTGATGTGAAAACACAACATTATATAAAGCACTGTCTCCTCAATTATTTGAAGGTATGAGTATCTCCAGTTTTGTGACATTTGTTACTAATGGTCTGATTTTAGAAAAATCTGAATGTTTAGAACCTTCAGAGATCAGAAGTTCCCTGCCTGACTCTGAAAAAGCAGGAGGCTTTGTTTGGCAGCTCAGAGGCCAGAAGGGTGGGCAGAATAGAGAAGGATGCTGCAGTGTATGTCCAAAGTGAGTTTAAAAACAAACTGTTCAGAAAAATCCCCCTCAGATCTCATCTCTGAGGCTTCAGGGCCCTTCTGGGACACCTGTGATGACCTGACACAAACCCAGTGCTTCCTGTGCTGTGCTCAGATTGATGGCAGAATGTTTTCAGTTGAAATGCTTTGGTACTTACTGCTTCTTTCTTTTTTTTTTCCTCCAACAGTTAATGACAACACAAACAGCAGAGTGGTTCTTTGGTCATTCTTTGAAGCCCTTGTACTAGTTGCCATGACACTGGGACAAATCTACTACCTGAAGAGGTTTTTTGAAGTCCGAAGGGTGGTGTAAGATCCTTCTGTGGTCTCAGATTTCAGTTCACTCTTTACCAAACATCCTGGTCACAAAAAAAAGAAAAAAAAAAAAAGTCATTTAGTTTCTGAACCCTCTTTACTGAACTGTAAAACTTATTTGCTTATGTTCCTTCCTAGTTAAGAAAAAAAAAAAAAAGAATTGTTTTTATATATCTTCTGTAGCAAAAGCTGTGCTGAAATCTTGTCACTTTATTGGCATCATTTTGTTCCACTGAGATCTGCCCAGTCTGTGTGCTCAGCAAGGTCCAGGCAAGCTGCAAACTCTGTAACTCACTCTAGTAACAAGCTGTTCTGTCTTTTCTAACTTTTTTCCCTGTTTCCAGAAGCACTTGCAGTTCTGTCCAGGGAAACGGTACAAGGCCCTAACGTGACTGTTTGCATCCTTACACCCTTAGCCCTGCAGTAGGTGTTATGAAACTGAAATAATCCCTTCTCCACTCACAGAAACTGCCAAGGAAAAGGTTACAATTCATACCTAGTTGCTATTTAAAGGATAGTCATCAGCAACTGTCTTAATGATACCAACTTCTTCCCAAAGTTCTTTTGAATTAAATAGTTGATATGAAAATGCTTTTTTTTTCCTTTGCTCATCACCAAATGTTCCTTACACGGTTTTCAGTCTCTCAGAGGTTTTATTTGGAAGCCAATTGTGTGCAGTGTCTTGGCAAACACTCGTGAACCCTTTGGCTTTTGCAGGTCCAAAGCTCAGACTGTTTGCCCAGTGCCCAGGGCAGAAGTGTTCAGGAAATCTGGATTCCTGAGGCCAAAGGGTTCTGGATCCTGGGGGTTCAATCCACGCTATGCAGCCCTTGTATTTAAGTGCAGTGGCAAACTCTGCCATGATCTGATCAGAATTAGCATAATGCTAAATACTGGTGTGTTTTCTTTCTTCAGGCACATGTAGATTTGTTTTTGTATAAAGTTACTTTCCTCAGTTTTCTGATGATTGGTTTAAAAATTTAAGAAGCGTCTGATGTGGGTGCTGAGCCAGGATTATGTTGTGACTGATGTATATTAGTTGTAATCATTTTTGGGGTGGGGTGGGGTCTTTTCCAGGGGGGAGCCTCTACAAGTAACACGCAACAGTTTTGTACAATTAATTTAAAATTTGTTACAGGTTTTCATGTTCCAGGTAAAGTTTTTTCAACCTCGGGCAAACACTTGCAGCAGTTCTTCAGAGAGGTGGCTGTTACACCTTATTGCAACTGTTGTGTGCCAATATTTTTGTGTAAAACACTGAAAATTGAATTCTAAGATGTACATTTAAAAATTGCTCGTGAATCTAAATATGACCCAGGTTCGATAAATAAACAAATTCTTTAAAAAAAAATAAAAAGCAGCTTTGTTTTTTTTTTTTCTTTGATACCTTAAAGAAGTACAGATTAACACAAAGGGGTTTTTATAAATTATTTGTTTAGTAGTGGCCATAAACTGAGCCACAAGAAGTTCCATATCAATGTGATGTGAGCCCTGGAACTGCCCAGGGAGGCCGTGGATTCTCCCTCGGTGCAGACATTCCAAACCCACCTGGGTGTGTTCCTGTGTCACCTGCTCCAGGTGACCCTGCCTGGGCAGGGGGCTCGGACTGGATGACTCCAGAGTTTTCTCACAATCCTAACGATTCTGTGATTCCCTGCTTCCTTAGAATGTCGGGAATTTATCCAGAGTCCATCCATTTGGGGACAGATAGAATAAATATCATGTAACTGAACCTACATCTTGGGTTTGGGGTAGTGGGCTGGCACAGCCCTGCTGTAAGACCCGCAGAAGTACTCACTGCGATAGGCAGCTCGCCATAAAAATGGGAATTTTTTGTTAAATCCGAAGTTTTATTTTTCGCCGCGGAGGCGAAGCCCGGCGGGGGCGGCGGAACCGATGTGCGGCGGAACGGGAGGTGCCGCGGTGTGTGTTTCCGCCGAGCGCCGCCGCGGCGGCTCCGGGGCGGGGGAGCGGCGGGGCGGTGACACCGGCGGGCCAAGATGGAGGCGGTGACTGAGGGCAGCTGGAGCTCGCTGCCGGTGCCGCTGAGCCCGGGCGTGCTGCGGGCGCTGCGGGAGCTCCGCTTCCACCAGATGACCCCGGTGCAGGTGCGGGGCCCCGCGGCACGCCCGGGGAACGGGAGACGGGGCTGAGGAAGGAGGGCGCGGGCGGTGTAAAGAGCGCCGGGGCCGGTGGCCGTCGCAGCAGTCACCGGGTCCTGTAGCAGCGAGAAGCCGCATCCGTGACTTTCCCACCGGCTCTGATATGTGGGAGGAGCTTCACCTCTGTGAGATTTACCACCGCTTCGCCTGCTCATGTGGTGCTTCTCTTTTTGCAGTCTGCGACCATCCCGCTCTTCATGAGTAACAAAGACGTGGCTGCAGAAGCGGTGAGGGCTTTTCCTTCGTGCAGCTCGTTGTTTTCCAGCCTTGTCTCTGGAGCTGAGGGAGGCTGACGCTGTTTCCACTCTCACAGGTCACAGGCAGTGGGAAGACCTTGGCGTTTGTGATTCCCATCCTGGAGATTCTTCTCAGACGGGAAGAAAAATTAAAGAAGATGCAGGTGAGGTTAAAATATTCGGTACTGAGTTTATTTTTATGATGTGCCAATAAGATTTGAGAACTTCAAGAAAAATATCCATAAGGAAAATTATCAACACAGAGTGACTGTGTGCTCAGCAGCAATAAACTGTTTAAAACCTGGAAATAGAATTGGGGTGCTCTCATTGCATTTAGGTACAGCTTCTTCTCTGGCATGGACAGAACAGGGTTCTGAGCTGTTAGAAAAATGTCCCAAATATGGAATACACTGATATTGTGAGATTTGAATGCTTTTTAGCATCCATTGACCTTGAGTAGATTTTAGTGCACAGGGAACTTCACTGTCCTTTGCTGTTAGATGTCATTGATAGATGACATTCAATTACACATTGATGCAAAGTCTTTCATAGACATTTTGGATGTTTTTTATACTTCACTGTATTTATGGGGAAATGTTTTGTCTGAAGCAAGGCTCAAAATCATGGCTCATATTAAATTACCTTGAAAGGGAGGATTCTGCCCAAATCTTTCTTTTTTTCTCCCCACAAATTCCTGTTTTTCAGGTTGGAGCTATAATTATCACACCAACCAGGGAGTTGGCCATTCAGATTGATGAGGTGCTGTCACATTTCACAAAACACTTCCCCATGTTCAGGTGGGTGAACTTCAGCATTTCCACAGTTCCTTCTGTCACTGGTGAACCAGCAAACCTTCCAGATGACCCAAAACTTTCTGGTTTACTGTTTTAGTCAGATTCTTTTAATTGGTGGGAGGAACCCCATGGAAGATGTTGAGAAGTTCAAGGAGCATGGGTGAGTTGTTTGTTTTTCAGTTCTCAGAGCTGTGGTTTTCTCCTTGTCAGGGATTTCAGCCCAGAGCTCTGGTCCTGCTGGTGCTGGAATGAGATGGTGCTGCCAGAATCTTTTGGGGTGAGCTGGGAAATTGTGGGGTCTGTTCCTGGAGTGAGGTGCAGCTCTTCTGTGACATCAGCACCATTTATCAGCTGTTTGGTGAAGAACAGAGCTGAAAAGTGCCTTCAGTGCATATTTCACTTCTCCCTGCTCATTAATTTCCTGGAATTGTTTGGTGCTGATACTGATGATGGAGTTTTGAAGGATCCTTTTGCATGGAGGTACCAAATGTTCCTGCAGCTGGTAGCTGCTTTCCATGCTTGCTGTTTATATTGAAGCTTTTATTGCCACAGGGGATGTGCTTTCACCTGGGCATTCCCCCCCGTGCCACGGCATCTGAAATATGGCTGCAGTTAAAAGTGACAAAGTGAAACTGTTTTACTGAAGAATGCAGGGCAGGGCTGTGCTGTGCTAACAGTGTTAGGAGCTCTCCCAGATTCCTCCCCCTGGAGTGAGGGAATTGCTGTGTGTGACCAACAGTGGGAACATCATCGTGGCCACCCCGGGCCGCCTGGAGGATCTGTTCAGGAGGAAAGCAGATGGGCTGGACCTTGCCAGCTGTGTGAAGGCTCTGGATGTGCTGGTGTTGGATGAAGCAGACAGACTCCTAGATATGGGCTTTGAAGCAAGGTATTGAAATAATAAATTCTGGTGCTTCTTCTGCAGTTTTAAATGAGTTGATGTGTGGTGGATGTGAATGAGCGTGGCCTGCAATGGCCTCCAAAGTTAATTTGTTCTGTTTTTTGAAATTTCTGAATTTGTTCTTTCATCTTTGCTCTTTAACTACACAAAGTAGTTGCTAAGGGGGAGGAGAATCAGGAAATGTGGAGCCTCAATGAATATGGAATTTCCTTTGTTGAGATGTATGTTAGCATAACTCTATTAATAAATATCATTATTCACACTCCAGTATGCCTTAAAACACTTTAACCAATAAGCTTTGGTCTCTCTTTTCTCTATCTTTCTGAGAGAAAGAGAGGTGAGAGCTTACCTCTCTTTCTCCCAGAGTTAAGGTAATTATTTCAGTAGCAGTTTGACATGTGATAACAAAGCCTATTTTGCTTGTAAACTCCTTTCCAGCACTGATGCTGGTCAGTAATAGGATTTTTATTTCTCAGAGGTGCAGAATTATGGCCTGAGGGTGCTTTTGTCAATTTTCAGTAAGTGTAGCTGAGAGTTACAGTTGCCTGGGTAGGAATTGAATATTATTTTCTGCTTGGATATTTCTGGAGTGATTAAAGCTCTTCCTGAGGGAAACCTCGGGACAGTTACATTTTCCATGTGCTTCCTTGCAGCTTGAATGCCATTCTGGACTTTCTGCCCAAGCAGAGGAGGACAGGTCTGTTCTCAGCTACCCAGACCCAGGAGGTGGAGAGCCTGGTGAGGGCAGGGCTGCGGAACCCCGTGCGCATCTCGGTCAAGGAGAAGGGAGTGGCAGCCAGCAACACCCAGAAAACCCCAACACGCCTGGAGAACTACTACATGGTGTGAGCCTGGGCTCTGACTGAGCTCCCTGTCCCCTCTCCTTTCTTACTGCTCCTCTCAATAAGATTTTGAGTCTTGGCTACTTAGGATCACGTTAACAGGAGAGCCAAAGTCCATTTTCTTATGTTTTTCTTTTGTATTTTTTTAGATCTGCAAGGCAGATGAGAAATTTAACCAGTTGGTGCATTTTCTTCGGCAGCACAAACAGGAAAAGCATCTGGTCTTTTTCAGGTAATTCTGTTTGTGTTTCATTACCTAAATTCCAAAACTCTGCCCTTTGTTACAAAAGACACAACTATTTTCAAAGTGATTAATTTTGTGAGATGTTTTTTTAGAACATGGTGCCTAAAAAGAGATTAATCATTGCTTCATGTCAGGATTGTGTTATTAAGCAAAACATAAATTTTATGCATTTTTAAAGTAAGACATTACAGATGATTATATGTTAATGATAAAAATTATGTGCATGTTTTAAATAAGAATATGTGTATTTTTGAAAGAGCTTGGGAAACTGTAGCTTGACTGTCTAAATCTGATTAAAAATGCAGCATAACCTTTTGCTTTATTCCTGTCTTTATCACAACAGCACGTGTGCCTGTGTGGAATACTATGGGAAGGCTCTGGAATCCTTAATTAAGCAGGTGAAAATAATGAGCATCCACGGGAAAATGAAGCACAAGAGGAACAAGATTTTCACGGCGTTTCGGAAGCTCCCGGGGTAAGAACGTGGGAATAGCTGAACCAGCCAGAAGGCAAAACAGTGAGGGGGAGCTGGTTGTGTCTGACTTCTTCTGCTGCTTGGTGTGGAAGGATGGCTCAAGTGAAGGATGCTCCAGGCTGGTTCTGAGTGTATTGATGATATCACAAATTGTGCTAATGATAATATCACAAAGTATGACCCCAAACAAAGGGAAAATGTGACTGGAGCATAGATAATCCATGTGGCAGCACAGGAGGTGAGCACACTGCACTGTCACTTGCTACAGTCACACATTAGTCCTGATTTTAAACAAACTGGTAGCAAAAATAAGCTTTTCCTGATTAGCCACCAGAGTGGAAACTCAGAATATTACTTTATTAGTGTATGAACAAGAGCATGGCTGTAACCTGCCCACAGGGAAATGTTCTTTGGCAGCTTTACAGGATGCTGTTAAGAAACTCTTGCCTCATCAACTGTCATTTTTGTTATTGCATGGGACCTGACTTTTAGCTTTTTATATTATGAGGAAAATAATTACTAGCAGATTGTAAGAACAGCTGTTGAAAAGAACAGCATGGCAGTTTTGCTTAAATTGTCACTCAACTCTTAAGTCTTTTATTTAAAAACACTTATTATAGTACATTCAGCTGTGGTGGATGCAGTGCTGGTTTAAAATTTGATTTTTTAATGGGGAATTGATTTGTCTTAGAAATGCAATATAAATCACCATAATTTTCATGGTGTTATGTAGAAGTTTAGTTGCTGAAAGCTGCAATTACCTTGTATTTTGTCTCTTAAAAAACCCCAAATGTTTTAAAATGTTTTGTTCCTCACTCTCCAGTGAAGGTGCAGAACACACAGCTGTGAGGAGGTTGGCTCCTCTCAAATGACAGGTTAATGAAAATACACTTTTTCTTCTTCCTAGGGGCATTTTGGTGTGCACAGATGTGATGGCCCGTGGCATTGACATTCCAGAAGTGCACTGGGTGTTGCAGTACGACCCACCCAGCAGTGCCAGGTACAACTTCAGATCCTGAGATCCTTCCTCTTTCTGTGTGGTCTTTTCTTTCTGTGCTGTTCAGGTCTCAGGAATAAAAAACTGCATAAAACACATCTTATCACTTCCTGGAGGTTAATCTGAGAGAACACACAAAATAATGCAGGGGCAAGGGAGGCTGAAACAGTGCAGGTTTTGTTGTCACTGCTGTGAATTGCAGTGACTTTGTGGTGTGTGGGTGTCAGTCAGGGGTGATTGTCACATCTCCGTGCAGAGGTGGCTCTGGGGTAAGGCTTTGTGTGAGAATATCAGAGAGTGAGAGGTGACACTGGGGTGAAGGAGAGCAGAGATGAGAGCAGGGACTGAGCTCTTCAAGGAATGGTAGATTGAAAACTCACAGGAAAGGAGCTTTTCCATGGATTTTAACTTTTGCTGTCCTAATTCTTCCTACAACTTGCTTGAACTTCACTCCCAAAGCAGACACCCCTTGCTTTAGCCTAACAATTGAGTGGGATTGCCACACGTCTCTTGTGTTACACTTTGCTGACTCCTGTTGGTTTAGTTTAGTGTTTTCCATCCCACAAGATTTACCCTTTGCTGCCCAATGCTTCCAAACCCAGCTGAGCTCTCTCTGGCTGTTTCAGTGCCTTCGTGCATCGCTGCGGTCGCACGGCGCGGATCGGCAACGTGGGCAGTGCTCTGGTGTTTTTGCTTCCCATGGAAGAATCCTACATTAACTTCCTCTCAATCAACCAAAAGGTGAGTAGGCTTTTACTCTACCCCACAGCAGGAAAGAGCAAGGGTACAGACTTACTGATAGGAGCTTTGAAATCAGAATTTGTAGAACTTGGGGTCATACACGTGGGTAATGTTTTAGCAGAGGTGCAGAATTAAAAGACAAGAGCTGTTATTAATCACCAAATGCAGCTGGAACATGATTGCTGCAGTGTTACCCACTGGGTTTGTAAGAGGAACATGCAATGAGTAAGGAAAGGCCTTTTGTTCCTAGGGGTGTAAATTGAGCATTTGCAGGAGGGCAGTGCTGGCTTAGGGTCCTGCCCCAGCCCTGCCACCAGCAGCTCACCCTGCAGCCTCTCTGCTCTTTACTTACAACTCCTACAATCCCCCATGCCTGCTCCTGCCTGTGTGGGATTCATTGTGTGGATTCTCTGGAGACCTCCTAGTGAGACCAGAGCTTGATAAAGCAGGAGATGAAGATGTTGCCTCTGTGGAGCTGCAGTGTGAGAACTCCTCTGCTGGGCCAGGAGCTGCTGTGTGGGGCTGATGGTGAGCTCGTGTGTTGGAGTGCCCAAAGGGAAAGGGGCTCAAAGCTGACTGATGATTAACTGGGCAAGAAGGGTGAGTTTGAGGTTTCACAGTGCATTCCACATCATTTGGTTGAACTTTTCCTTTGGTTTTGTTTATTTTCTGGTTCCCAGTGTCCCATGGAGGAAATGAAACCACAGACAAATGTGTTGGATCTTCTTCCCAAGCTGAAGGCCATGGCCCTGGCTGACAGGGCAGTGTTTGAGAAAGGGATGAAAGCCTTTGTGTCTTACGTCCAGGCTTATGCCAAACACGAGTGTAATCTGATCTTCCGGATCAAAGGTAATTAATTCCCAGCGGGCCTGGTGCCTCTCACTGTTTTTCTCAGACAACAAAAGCATAGTGGTGTTATCCACAAGCTTCAGCTTCTGATTTTTGATCTCACATTCACTTCCTGCACCATCAGATTTTGACAAAACTCCTGGTTTTTTTCAAGCATCTTGTTTCAAAAGAAAACATTTAAATATGGAATTTGACCACACTGATAAAAGTTTGGTAAAGTGACTTAGTATTTTTGCCAGTATTAAGGTATAGAGTGCAAACAATACATTAAAATAATGTTGACTTTTTTTTTTTTTTCCTTTCTTAGTTAAATTTTTATCCAGCAGGAAACTGACTTTATGATCATTATTTCAACAGATCTGGATTTTGCCAGTCTTGCCAGAGGTTTTGCATTGTTAAAAATGCCAAAGATGCCTGAACTAAGAGGAAAATGTTTTCCAGACTTTACTCCAGTCACTGTCAATACAGACTCCATTTCATTTAAGGATAAAAATAGAGAAAAACAGAGACAAAAGAAATTAGAAGAACAAAGAAAAGAAAGAGAGGAAAATCAAGGGAAAAAGAAATTTGTAAAGAACAAAGCATGGTCAAAGCAGAAAGCCAAGAGGGAGAAGAAAAAGAAAGTAACAGCTAAAAGGAAGCGTGAAGAGGTAACTGTGTCCATTCCCTTAAAGTGAAGTGATTGCTGTAGTCTGGCCAGTGGCAGAGAGCCCTGGGATTTTAGTGGGGTGGAACTGATGGCTGTGAAATAACCCTTTAGGACTTGGACAAACAAAGCTTAAAAAAATGATAGAGGTTTTTAAAGCCAAACACTAAAACAACTTCTCAGCACTGATGCTGGTCAGTAATAGGATTTTTATTTCTCAGAGGTGCAGAATTATGGCCTGAGGGTGCTTTTGTCAATTTTCAGTAAGTGTAGCTGAGAGTTACAGTTGCCTGGGTAGGAATTGAATATTATTTTCTGCTTGGATATTTCTGGCAAACTCTGACTTGTAATCTTGTGTTCAACTGTGTACAATGAAAATCTTTTGGTGTTGTGTTTAATTTGTTGTTTTCAACTTCCAACAGGGCTCTGATATCGAAGATGAGGATATGGAAGAGCTGCTGAATGACACAAGACTCTTGAAAAGATTAAAGAAGGGAAAAATTAGTGAAGAAGAGTTTGAGAAGAAACTCACAGGCAACCATAGGCTCAAAGCAGAAACTGTTGAGGACACAGAGTCTGAAGGCTGACAGTTACTCTAACCACATTTTTACATTAAAACACTGCTTATTTCAATAAAACTGGATTTCTATAAGAAAGAGAACAATATACCTGCATAAAAAGAGAACAAAGCTGATCTAATTTCTTCACAGAGACACCTGGCACCCCTAAAGACAGAGCCTGCAGTTGTTGAGAACAAAGCTAAAAGCACCATTCTGGTGTGGCAGGAGCTGCAGGTTTCCATCAGCAGCCTTGTGCATGTTTTAATTCTGTTTTTTTCAAGTACATACCACAGATCAGTAACTGAACATCTCAGAGTGAGTCTGGATACACCATAAGGGATTTTATTTTATAGTATCAAAATACTCCATCCCTCTTTAAAATAATTTAGTTGTGGCCTTTAGGAGCTGTAATAACTTTGGGAATTTTTTCAACAGTGGTCCATAATTATGTTAATCCTTCTAATGGCATTTCCTTGCCATGTTCATGTATCATCCTCCAAGTTCTTAAAACCCTGGTAGTCACTGAAGATGACCCATCCTGTGCAGGAGTCTCTGAGTTACAGGTAGAGTTTAATGAGTTCATCACTGACAGCTGAAGGAGTCAGCACACCGAGGTCTGTGAACAGCAGAGTGATCAGTGATGGGGAGGTGTAGTCAATCCAGGGGTGCTCCTCTGTCAGGTTCTGACCTGTTTTCAGAGTGTCTGCTTTGTACTGGAAGGAAACAGAGACCATTAGTTACTGCACAACTGCAAGTGAAATCCTCTTCTGGGCAAGAGCAGTGCTACAGCCTCAGGCAGATGTTTGTGGTAAAACTGAAGGAAGTCAAGTGCACACACTGGTGCCAGCTTGGTCTCAGCTCTTTTATCTTGTGTAAAAAGTACAATTTGTAGTTCTGGAGTTTGTTGGTTTAACTGTTTCTGACCCTCAGCTGCTCCTGTGCCCTAAAGGAACTGCTTTAGGAACAGAGTATCAGTATCAGGACAAATTATGACTGTTTGGTGCCTCTACCATGGAGCAACCCCATAATATCCCACAGCAGAGATCCAGATAATCAGAGATGCTTAGAAGACAATTTTTCACAGGCACACCTGTGTGCACCTTAGCTGGGCAAGATGGAAGTTGAGTTTCTCTCACCTTAAATCTGTCAGGGACGTCCTGCTGATTGAGAGGGAAGAGCCTGACAAACTTGAAACTTTCTGCTACCACATAAAATGGCTTATTCTGGGCTTTGGCACACACAGCAATTTGATTGGTGCCAATCTGTGGAGACAGATGGAAAACAAAATTGCAGACTCAGCTTGCCTGGAAATATCGCCCAGCTTCCAACAATTAACAGACATTTACTGGATAAAATCCAAATGGAAGAGACTTTTCAAAAAGCTTTAAATGCTTCAGAGAAACCAAACTTTAAAAGTCCAGAGTGTACAGAATGATGTAAGAAACTCACAATTACCTTGTTGATAATGCCTCCACTTTCAACTACACCTTCAGCACCAACTAACACCAGGTCCACTTTCTCCATAATGTAGCTGTTAAAAGGGGAGAATAAAACCAAGCATTACTGGGTAATAGGACAAATTACTTGCTGAACAGAACAGAAATGAGTAATTCAAACAATCTTTCCATTTTCTGCACTAGTTCCATCTACCTCATGTAAGTCCACATGCTGCTACACATCCTTCTAGTGAGATTTCACCTGCTTCCCTGCAGGAATATTAAGTAGCCTTTTCTTCCCCAGCCATAACCCTGGCAACTGTGTAAAAGCTGGAAGAAGCTGAACTCTAACTAGGAATGTTCAGATTTATTGCAGTTGTTTCTTTTCTCATGTATTGGGGCTTGTACTAAGCAGTGCTAATTCAGCAAACACCTTAAGAAACCACAAAATGGTAACACTTAGGTAAATTAGGAAAAAAAGTGCCTTCTTTGTTTAGCACCTCAGTTCTTTTTTACAGATCTGTACAAGTTCTTAGGTCTGGTTCTTTCTTTCATTCCAACATGCAAAATCAAATGCTTGTGTTGTAGCTGACACATTCTAATTGTGCACCTAAAGCTGTAACTTGTTTGGCCTGTTGGATGACTTTGACAAACTAAGTAATATTCTCTGGGGTTTGAACAAGCTGCTTACATCTAAGTTTATTTTGTCTTACTGTCAAAATGAAATTGTGTTGAAAAATATCAAAATTTATGATCAGGCTCACCCAACTGCAGCATCCAGAATCACAGTCACGGGAATGTTCAGCTTCCTCAGGGCTTTTGCCATTTTTTGCCTATTAAAGAAAACATTTGAGCCTTAACAATTTTTTTTTTTCTAAAGACAATAATAGGAAAATATTGTCTGAAAGACTGAAGCCTGTGACTGCCCCCATTCCCCTGCTGGTAGAACAGAAAATGAGTTATTGTATAGAAATGGAAGAAATTGTTACATGTTGTTAGTGACATGTATTACCCAGTGTTCAGTGTTAATTCCTTCCCTAAACACAACAGTATCTGCTCTGAAGGAATTATTTGGCATCTTTCAATGACATTGTTAGCTGTATATTTTACCTTGCTATGATTAGCATAATACTGATTATTTTAGCCTACTTCTTAAAGAGACAATTATAAAGCACTTGTCTCCCAACTCCCAAGGGAAAAGTAGATTGCCTGGCACTGACCAAAGGTTTGTGAACCTTTGAGGAAAACCTAGATAACACTAATTAGGATATTGAGTATGGAAAGTTAATTACCAATATTTTTTAGATTTTTTTTTCAGTTGTCCAGAATAATGTGACATGAGTGACACTCGCCATTTAAAATGCTCCAACCAAGCCTAGCAGCTTTTCTTAGGGCAGGACAAGTTGGATGGTGGCTGTAACTTACCCTGTTAACCAAGATAAACCCCAAATTAATGAACACTCACCCTGCTTCATCTGGCTGTGATTCAGTAACATAAACACTGAATCGCTTCTTGGACTCCACAGCGGCTTCCAACACCCTGAGGACCACCCTGGAGTAGGCATGTGTCAGTATTCGCTGCCAGGACAAAAAATAAATCACATGTTACATTTGCTGAGCCTCGGGAAACTTTGACTTTTGTCAGGGCTCTGTGCAGAACAACGTTGTGCAGAAGCCCCATCAGACTCCTCTCCCCTCCTGTTCCTCCCGCACTGCCAGCACCAGCAAAACCGAACAGCAGTGCCCCTGCCCCGGCCTACTCACAGCACCGTCTCTGATGAAAGGGTGACACAGCTTGGCGATTTTATTCCTCGACAGAGAGACTTTGGTCAGGAAGATCTCCCCGCGCTCGATCATGATTTCTTTGCACTTGGAGTAGTCCTGGCAGAGAGCGGGATGCGCGCTGAGCGGCTGCAGGCTCCCGCAGCAGCAGCGGGGCAGAGCGGGCAGCCCTTACCGAGTACTCCAGCGACGTGAGGCTGATGAAGCGCAGGAAGAGCTCCCCGCCGGAGGACACGGCCACCGAGGAGTCCACCCGCGACAGGGTGTCGATGGCATCCCGCAGGCTGTTCCGCAGGCCCTGGATGGTCTCCCCTGGGCAGAGCCAGAGACGCGTGGTCAGGGCCTCGCCCTGGGGACAGCCGGGGCTCAGCGGGGTCCGCGCCGGGGGCACCCGGGCTCACCTCGGTCCTGCTTGAGGAATCCCAGCAGCGCTCGGATGGCGGCCACGGCCGAGGCGACATCGGGGTCGTCCCTCAGCTGCGCCCTGAACGTCTCGATCAAGTCTGAAAGGCAACGCGGAGCGTCAGGCCCAGCCCGGCGCCTCCCGGGGCTGCCCCGCGCCCCCGTTACCGTCCGTGCCCATCGCCGCCCCCGTTACCGTCCGTGCTCATCGCCGCTCCGCTCCGCTCCGCTCCGCCCGCCGCGCCGGGGCGTG